>JBBPTB010000002.1:0-120568 GCA_038093875.1 Boletus tylopilopsis | reverse complement strand
ATGGTGAAGCATCGTGCATCTCCAGAGTCGTCGAAGAGCTTGCCCGAAACGAGTGGGTACACTTTGCATGCCACGGTCTCCCCTGCCAGACGCAACCGTTCGAGTCGGCGTTTGCGCTCCGCGATGGCCACTTCACGATCGAACGCATCATGAGCTGCGATCTGAAGAATCCCGAGTTTGCGTACTTGTCGGCGTGCCACACGACTGTTGGGGACGAGGAGAATCCGGATGAAGTGATCCATCTTGCGGCGGCGATGCAGTTCATCGGGTTCCGTTCGGTGATTGGGACGATGTGGGCGGTGGACGACGGGGAGACGAGCAAGATCACGTCGACGTTTTACAAGCATGTTGTGGACGCTTCTGGGCGGCTGGACTACACCCGAGCGGCGTACGCGCTGAACAAGACGATGCGGACCGTGGACGTGCCGTTGGATCAACGGATTCTGTATATCCATCTTGGTGCCTAGGTATATCGTTACCTTTGTTCGTTGTCTTGCTCTGCGTTGTGCGCGCGCGTTGACCTCTTATGCACCATGTTGTGCAGTAAGAAAGCTTGTATCATATTATCAAAAGTAGGTACCAGGTAACAGGTTTACTTAGTCAGTATATGCTATTGAGAATGTCAGTGATGGTGGTGAAATGGGCATGGAGTGCGCACGGCGCCGCCGTATTATCAATGATGCCGCGTCGGATGGGCAGCGGCAGCGTTGTCCTGATCCTCGATGCACGGTGAAGTGGCGGACAAAGGTCCACTCGCCAATGGCGATGTGAGGATCGCGTTCGTCTCAACGCCACTGCATGTCGATGCAGGAGAGCCGTTGATGAATGTGGCATCTTGCATTGCCTAGCCTGAGGAAAACAGCAGGCAAGAGCTCTTATGGAACGACCTACCAACACACGATGCAATCCAGAGAGCAACCGACCTTGTCATTCTCGCTGGTCTTTGGATGTCTGCGTCTGCAATGCAGTCGATGGCATTCGAACACAACTCCGGCCTGATGTGAATCACGTTGTGTGATTAGATAACGCCCATGAAATTGATGCCGTCCGAATGCCAACGACCGTAGCCTAGAGGAGGCATGTCAAAGTTGCATCTGGTCGTGTCCATCAATCAACGGGGTTGTCGAAGCAGAGGACATGTGCTTAGGACTCGGAAGATCCATGAAAGACAAATCAGCCCTGCAATCTGCGATGCAGAAGCAAGACGTTGAAGAGTTATCCGACGTTCGCATCTACCTAGGATCACCATCCCAGTGGTATCTTGGTATCACAATTATACATGAACATCCGAGGTAGAAAGAAAGTCTTAGCGGCAACAGACATTATGTATTGGAAAGTAACTCGAACACAGGTAAGTGGCAGTCTCAGTCACCTGTTTTCTCCTTAGACTCCTTTGGGGGCCATTTCCCTTTGTGCTCGGCCACCAAGGTCTTGATTTGATCCTCCATCCTCCACCCTTCCAACTGGTTAATAGAACTGAACAGATTCTGCCTTGCTTCTTTGAACTTCTCCTCTAGTACTGATGTGTGATTTTGTGCAAGTCGACAAAGTATCGTTGCATAGTGCCAAGCTCCCAGCGGCGTAGAGATATCCAGCTTCTCTACCATCCGTTCAAACAGGTAGACAAACTATCAACGGGTTGATAATCATATATACAGCCGAGAATATGCAACGCACATTGTCATCCCGAAGGACAGCAGCCGGTAAAGCAACAACAGGACCATCCGTTTGAACACCGTACACTGGAAAGTTGGTAATCCCGACAGCTTGGAGGAACTTGACCGACGTAGTGAGGTACATCCGAAGTTGGTTCGTTCCTTTCACCAGATTGTCAGATACCTTTTTATATTCGGCGGCCAGAATAGGCAGCTCAAGATGGGTGGGATTTGGTCCGAGTCGGAGGCGCTGAGTCTTGTCAGCCAGCGCATCCATGGAATCCGTTGAGTTCACTTGTTCTTCATCAGATTGCATAGAAGTGGAGACAGAGGATGATAGTATAGAATAACGACCATTCGTGCCCCGACCGGTGCCGGAGGAATTTTTGGGAATGGTTAGGGACTTTTTCGACGACTTCGTGGTTGTTTTATCCCACGCCAAAGCTTTATTTGTTGCTCCGCGAGCCTCGTGTTCTCGAGCAGGATGAACGACAAGCGGGAGCTGGCCGACTCGGACCTCTTTGGGCGATGAATCTGGGAGTTGGACCAAGAGACGACCCAATGCGTCGCATCGTCCAGTTGAGGGAAATTGACCGAGTTTAGAAATCCTTTGGGCTTCCGTCTCTGTGCTAGTCTCTTGTACCCAAGAAGAGAACTGAGCAATGACATATGCAGAATTGCGAGTCTCCTCGGTCATTGCATTGATAGAACCACCCCGACTCCGTAACCAGCTGTTGTGGTCCGAGGCCTGGTAGTTGAGTAGGTCAAAGAATGTATTATGTAGTTCTTCACCGCCTCTTTCAAGATTCTCACTCTTTGGAAGATAGAGAGTAGTCTCCAAACTACGTGAACATCAAGTATGGGACGTTGAAGTACATCATTAAGCACATACTTTGGGCGTGACAGCGGGTCTTCAAGATGCGCAATTGAGTCTCCAGCCTTCAGAATGGGGTTACTCTTACTTCGTTGGACAAGGCGTATAAAGAAGTCGAATAATAATCGATCATGATCGTGGCGCCAGGCAGCTTCACATGCGCTCGATTGAAGCTCCCCCTTCTCACGAGACCTACGAGATGCCTGAAAGATGGCCGAAAAACTTTGTGTAAGAATTCGCAAGTCGACCGGAAACTGCTTCTCGGGGTAACATTTTACCACACCCGGTCGCGTCTTGAGTGCAGCCACACTCTTCAGTAGTTCTTGAACGCACGACTCGAGCGCAGCATCGACGGATGGAAGGTCGCTCTTGAAAACACAGCAAATGAACCCTCGGAGATGTGTCGGATCAAGTATACGTACTGTATCATTCCATGTTTCAGGCCAGATGAAGCTCGTCATGGTGCTGTACTCTGTGCGAAAATCCAAGTCAGATGCAAGACACCGTGGTATCACTCGGCGATCAAACATCCAGCGGAACATTCTGTTATCATTGTCTTCTGTGGTCGCAGCGAATCTGCATAAAAATTCTGCTTGGCAAGTACTATCATGCTTTTTGTACGCACTCACTTGGAACACGAATTCCGGGAACAAAATGTCACAATATCACCGCCCCTTTCGCTTGGTTCTTGAACCTCTCTACAACGAACAGCAGGTCAAACAATCGTCTTCTGGGCTCTTGCCACTCACGGGATCGGCAGATTCTGTTCATTGGATGGAACAGATGAAAGAGATGTCGAATAGCTTCGAATTGAAAGTATCAGTCTTCGTCAACAGTTACTAAGACTAGCTCACGATGGTTGCGTGAAGATGGAAGACAACGTAGTCACGGACGTTGCAGAGTCGGACCTTCATTCATATGACATAAGGGGATACGCCACAACAACAGGGACCCAACTCACGAGGCGACTGTATTAGCCTGCTTGCGAGGAGGCATAATGCTACTAACGCCTCTGAGTGATCGAGAGCCAAGCGAGGGAGATTGGAGGGCAGGAGCGTACCCTTCGCACACCGAGTGTTTCTGATTTTTAATCCAGTGGATAATCGTCTCTCGGGCGTGGTTTTTTTCCAGAATGGGATCTTCCTTTCGGATATCAGTATCAATCCGCCAAGACAGAGACGAATATGATTGTATCTCGCTGATAACAGCACCTACAGAGTGCATGACGGTGTCATGCACGGCAACCACGTGCGATTCTAGACTGCACAGTAAGCGAGAAATGACAATGACCGCCGATGGGGATGATATATCGAGTTGGCATGTAGTTCCGATCTCTCCGAGATGAACACGTGGCTGAACATGAGGACATCGCCTATCAGGGAGAAAATAAAAACAAAGCTGAATGACTTACAAGAGCACGGTCTGAAAAGTGGTCATCTTCGAGCCATCCCACAAATAATCTGATCACTGTGTCGTACTTTGAAAACTCTAACGCAAGCAACGGGTCACTGATGTGCCACACACGGCGTTGATACAGCAAACTGGACATCAACAACGGGAGTTGCTCCTTGTCAGCCATGCAAAGGACGGGTATATGGCAGATAGTTGGTGGTTCTGTGGATGGGGGATATGCAAGGAAATGGGCGTCGAGCTCCGGCGGGGGGAAAACCTCTCCCTGCTCTTCCTCGACTTCCGCAGGTGTCCTAGTGGCGTCGGAACCATTGAGCCACTCGGATAGGGTGGGAGGGGGATGCTTGAACAATTCGGACCTGTTACTGGAGTTTTCATCGTAATCCGACTGATATCCGAGATCGACCCCACTCTTCAAGTCAATGACCATTTCCTGGTGGGTCGAGATGACAAGTGGCACATGAAAGACTTTTGATATGTATTTGAGAATAGGGTCGGTCTCCCCACTGAAATGTCGTGGAAGAATAACCGGGACTTCTTCCCTGGACGAACACTAAGTTATGTTAAGTTGCACACTACAAAGGACGTACAGTGACGATAGTTGCGAATGAACACCCAAGATCGCATTTCTTACTAGGATGACGAGGAAGGACTCCTTCGGGTATGGGGTACCTGTTAGGCTCTCTGCTTCAACAACGGCTTGAATCCTGGCACAGTCAAGAAGCGCAGTGTTGAACACGACATGCAGTCGCTGTTTCATCTCCTTGTCGGAGGTCTTGTCAACGTCGTCCCAGAGATCAGCGTTTGATGCATCGTCTGATGCTCGAAGTTGGTCGAGCAGATCGATTACGTGCCTGTTGGTATATGACACCGCGTCCTTGTGGGAGGTAAAGTGAGTAAATTAAATGTCGAGCATCGCCAGACTTACGAATTTTAGCCAACTCGGTATCTTCAGTTCATTCTTCAGTGACAAGACAAATTCTGAGACTGGCGATGGCCATGAAGACGAGTGATGAGGCTCGTGAAAGCAGACATCGTTCCTAACGAGTTCTATGTACGATGCCATCCACCGTTTGAGGGAAAGCCGCGTGATGTACTTGATGACGTGGTGTGCCTAGCTCACCGAAGGAATATCAATGAAATGCAGCACAGTAAGTTGCAAGAGGAACAGACGCACTATTATATAGCGTCAGACTGTCAATCGACACACTGCGTATGATATTGTCAGTTAAGTAATCACAACTAGCAGTGACCCCACTTACCATCTATTGAACAAGAAGCACCTGTTGGTATCTGCAAAGCCGGAGAGATGTAGTCGTTCAACAAGTCGGAAGGAGCTTATGTAAGACTACAATTTTTGATTGTGAACTGTGAACATGGTGTATGTATTTATTGGCCCTGCGAAGTTGAACGGGCTCCGAGTCAATGATTGAATACAGTTTTCATCTAGCTAGAAAGTTGGGCATCCAAATGCCGAGGGCCATATAGACCTCATGCCATACGCAACATGTTTACAGTCAGGTCCACTAAATTCAGCATTTGATTCTCCCGGTGCTGACGAGCTGACGCTAGTCTCCGGACGCCGCATTGTACGCTAGGCCGTGGAGAGGACGGGCAATAGCCCAGAACACTCGCTCTTGGACCTGAGAGCCCGATATCCAGGGCAGCCTGAGGGCGTGAGCTGCGAGGGCGGGCGGGAACATTTCGCAGGCACGTGTGCACGGCAGTCGGGCTCGCGGGCCCCGGACGCAAGGCTGAAGGGCATCGGAGTGGGGATGATTCAAGGTGTGGGGGGTGGGCTGAAACCGGCGAGGACGAGCAACGCGAAGAACGAGGGGCGCTGCTTCCCGCCTACCTCGCTTGTCCAAAGACAATCCATCAAGAACAGAACTTGTGTGTGCTGCGTGGCGCTCTGACAGAGTCTTGGTCCTTGAGGGCGGTCAGCCCACATGGATTCAGAAGGTACGTCTATATTGCTCTCATTGTGGATAACTACTAGCAACACATGACATTGCCTGCAGCTGAACAGCGACCGCGCAGGGTCTCTGGCCGAAGAGTTTGAGCGAGGCAGGGGGACCAATTACATCAACGACACGGTTGACCGTGATCATCTCAGCGATCGCTGCAATAACTTGGAAGGATGGAGGACATTGAGAAGGCCATTGTCCTCGACAAAGAGTTATTGGGACGATGTGGGCAGTGGACGACGGGGAGACGAGCAAGATGACGACGACGTTCTACAAGCATGTTGTGGACCCGTCTGGGCGGTTGGATCCGAATACTACCCGAGCGGCTATACGAACAAGACGATGCGGACTGTGGACGTGCCATTGGATCAGTGGATTCTGTACATCCATATCGGAGCCTAGGTAGACCTGGAGTGTTGTTACCCTTGTCTGTATTATCAACAACGCCACATCGGATGGGCGGTGGGGGTTGTATGAAGATCGTGTTCGTCTCAACACCGCCGTGTGTCGACGCAGCAGAATCGTTGATGAACATAGCATCTTGTATTTCCTAGGAAAGCAGCAGGCAAGAGCGTGTATCATGGGACGACGCACCGACACGTTGCAAATCATGTTGTGTGATTCGATGACGCCCATGAAATTGAGGTCGTCCGAATGTCATCGACGGAAGTCTAGAGTCAGAAGCGTGTCAAAGTGGGTGGACGTTCTTGTCGATGATGTCATCGCCTGTTGAACACACACAAGAGAAAACGAAGTACCAAAATGCACAAAGTAAACTTGGAAACACGAGTGGACGAGTCAGCGTGGTCTTTACAGACAACTTGGAGCCCAGGCTAACGGGATGATCGTCTTGGTACACGTCGGATTCCATACTCTCTACGGAAACATGTCATACACACACGAACTAACACTGTATAGTGCAGCCTGCCATCTCGGATGCAAGCTCTTGCATATAGCAGTCTGGTGTCCGAGGAGCAGTAGGATACACCCATAACCCCCACGAGATCATCACCAAAGGTGTCTCAAGGAATGCCTGTAGGAGGGTAGGACTGGGTATGCCAGGTCCAACCATCGTGTTAGCGCCGGTTCCTGCTGCGCCAGGTGACGTTGTCGTGGGAGAGGATGTAGAGCCTGCTGTAGAAGATGAGACGATGGGAGCTGGGAACGCATCGCGAGCAGTAGGGTAGTACTGCTTTCCGAGCATGGTCATTCTGAGACATAAGTCCATTTAAAGAGATGGAGAGGTCGTCTGATCCGCATGCTTGTTCTCGATCCTATGTACGGTCAGCTTGGTAGGATCAACCTGAGAAGCACCCACTTTTGTGGATCTTGTGGATTGAGTAACACGCTTCGAGGAGGGATTACTGATTTGGTCGTGTCCTAGAGACGAGCGGTCCTCAAGGTTGTGGTGTACTCTTCGAGCGTGTTTTTGCGGTCCCATGTAAAGTAAGACACGTTATGCGCGAGAAGGAGGGACATACCTTGCTGTCCTGGATGAACCTGTTGGCATCAATGTCCTCATCCAGAACCGACTTTGAATGCTCCCAAGATTCCGTGTGGCATGGCATGGGTGCGGGTGACTCAGCAACCATCAATTCGTTGGTTGAGTAACTCATTTGGTTATACTTTGTGTGGATTGCATTGTGTGCCAGTACGTCGAGTCTTCCTTGCTGTTTCCCTGGAAAATACATTAGCGAGTGGATCGCTTTGGTCTGACCCTTCGCCTTGCGATGAGTCGCGAGACAATGCGTACCGCGTGCCCAACCACCACTGTCCGTCCGACACGGCGTCGTCGGTCCTGCAGTCACGCCATGCGCGCTCCATGGCCAGTTCCACCACCACTTCCACCAGTGCGATGACAGGCGCAGCGACTCGAGCGATGTGACGTTGCCATTGGTATCTAGTGACCATTACAGTGTTGCATGTACCTGATAAATACTATCGTTCTCACTATAACGTGCATCTACCTTGGTGACAGAAAGGTTCGGTTTTCAAAGGTCAGGTTCAACCATGAATTGTCTGAACGCTGAAGGGAAGGGGTGGCCGCGTTCAGTGGTGAACTTGACATAAATTTTAAAGCGAGACAACGCACAAGGGTAACAACACTCCATGTCCACCTAGGCGCCGAGATGGATGGACATACAGGATCCGCCAACGGCACATCCACAGTCCGCATCATATGCCGAACGGGTATAATCCAACCGCCCAGACACGTCAACGACATGCTTGCAGAACGTCGACGTGATCTTGCTCGTATCCCCGCCGTCCACCGCCCACATCGTCCCAATCATCGAGTGAAACCCGATGAACTGCATCGCTGCCGCGAGATGAATCACTTCGCCCTCGCTCTCCTCGTCCCCGACCGTCGAATGGCAAGCCGACAGGTATGCAAACTCGGGGTTCTTCAGTTCACACCCCATGATGCATTCGTCAAGAGACCGTCATGAAGCGCGAACGCCGACGCGAAGGGTTTGGTCCTGTCTGGGAGACCGTGGCATGCAAAGTGCACCCACTCGTTTCAGGCAAGCTCCTCAATGACCCTCGAGATGCACGATGCCTCTCCATCTATGTGTGTGAAGGGAACGAGCTCGCGGACGAGCTCCCCAATGTTCGCCAGTTCGGCTCCGACAGAAGGTAGCTCCTCCTCCCCAGCGGCCGTGGCATGACCAATGGCAAGGAACCGTCTTTCTTGCGTTCCAGAATGGCACTGTCTAGCACGAATGAGGGCAATCAGAGTTGGAGTTGTAGGGCGAAACGTAGAGAGCGGGAAGGTTGTGTTGTCCCTTCCTGTACAGACCGGCAGCATGCAAGGGTACTAGAGGAGAAAACTCGACAGTGGGGCACCACCAACTCAGGCGTGATCGAAATGGATAGGTTTTGTGCATAGGAAGTCGACGATGATGGGGGAAGAAACAACCTGATCCCATACTTTCAGTAACGCTGCGAGTTCCGTTGTCACGTGAGACCAATTGCTGGCGGCAGCAGGTTCGTCCAGGACAGCAAGGTGCATCCTTTTGGCGCCTATATTACATAGTTCCGCAAAATTACGCTCGAAGAATATGTCGCAAGCTTGAGGACCGCCTACCTCTACGACACGACTCAATCAGCCTATGCCACCCGTCTTGAAGCATGTACTCGATCCACAAGTTCCACAAGAGTGGATGCCAGTGCTTCTGCCCCTCCTACTGCCATTCAATCTGACCATACATAGGAACGAGAACAACCACGCAGACTGGACGACGTCTTTATATTTTACATGGAGTCGTTTATCAGAATGACCACTGCTCGGAGAAGTGGTGCGACGCCATTGCTCCGGCTCCCATCTTGCATGATTTCCTGGTACTAACGTCATTGCTTGTCCGCCTGCAAACTCTTTGGCTGAGGCACCTTTTGTGGTGGTCTGGTATGCCACTTGGTGTACCGCCCGCCGCTGCTCCCGCAGACAACAGACCGCCAGACGAATGGTTTAAGGTTCAGGTCCAGGTCAGTCGGTGGCATCGCTATTTCTGCTTGCATGTGCCTCACCCTGTCTTCATTTATCAGCGGCCACGAGGCATGGGTTTCACCCAATCGAGCTCAACAAGCGGCAACGTACATGCGGCAACAGAGTACATCTGGAACGAGGCATGCATGCGAGGAACTTGTATCCAAGACGGTAGAGTTTGTACTATACAGAATCCGTGCGTGTATATCATGTATTTCCATAGAGTGTATCCGAGTCAAGACAGGCGTGTACCAAGACGATCATCCCCATCGCAATTCACTTCAGCCGCACGAAAGCGGTCACTAGCAGCCTGAGCTCGTCTGCCTAAAGACTGCGCCGACTCGTCCAATCAGGTTGACAAACAAGAACCAACTTGAGTGTCTTTCCACTTTGGCACGCCTCTGACTCGACTGGCACTCAGACACCCTAATCACACGACGTGATTCACATCACGACGGAGCACGTTCGACTGTCATCGACATTGCAGACATGAACGCCCAACAAACAGTAAGGATAAGGGATCAATTTCTTTGGGGATTGCATCGTGTATCGGTATGTCATCTATTGCCTGTTGTTCTCCTAGATCAATTCACCACCACAACCACTAGTGCGACGACGGGCACAGTGACAACAGCGGTGACGCGTGTACTGACGTTGTCAATGACATATAGGGAGTAGGTAACACTGTTACTGCTGTCAATAAGTACACTGTTTCTTAAGCACTGCCTTGTGCTTTTTGCAGTTACCCCTTCCTCAGCGTTTGCCAGCGGTAAGTTCCGCCAGCTTCAATGCCTACGTACTACGTCCCCAGCTGACCCTGTACCGCTTGAGATTAGTCACGGTCCCGGTACGCCAGTGGACGAGGGTATCAGCGCGTAAATAGTAAAAGTGATTTACTGTACAGCATGGTACATGGTAGAAACTCGACGCGAAGTATGACGAACGAACAAAGGGCGATAACGTCTACGGTGACCTAGGCACCAAAATGGATATACAGAATCCGTTGATCCAACGGCACATCCACAGTCTGCATCGTCTTGTTCAGCGCGTACGCCGCCCGAGTGTAATCCAGCCGCCCAGACGCGTCCACCACATGCTTGTAAAACGTCGAGGTGATCTTGCTCGTCTCCCCGTCGTCCACCGCCAACATCGTCCCAATCACTGAACGGAACCCGATAAACTGCATCGCCGCCGCGACATGGATCACTTCGTCCGGACTCTTCTCGTCCCTGACGGTCGTGTGGCACGCCGACAGGTACGCAAACTCGGGGTTCTTCAGATCGCACCCGATGATGCGTTGGATCGTAAAGCGGCCGTCGTGGACTGCAAACGCCGGCGCAAACGGTTGGACCCTATCTGGGAGACCGTGGTATGCAAAGTGCACCCACTTGTTTCGGGCAAGCTCGGCAACGACACTTGATATGCACGATGCTTCACCATCGATATGTGTGAATGGGACGAGGTCGCGACCAATATTTATATTTACCAGTTTAGCTTTTACGGAAGGCAGTTCCCTTTTGCCAGTGGCCTTGGCTTGACTGATGGCAACAAAGTGTCTCTCTTGCGTTGCAAACCGGCTCTGTCTAGCATGAACGAGAGCAGTCAGGGTTGGAGTGTAGGACGAAACATAGAGATCAGGGAGATTGTGTTGACCTTCCCTGTACGGACCGGCAGCATGCAAAGGTAAGAGAGAAAACTCGGCGGTAGGGCACCACCAAATGCGTGAATGAAATGGATATGTCGTACGTAGGAAATCGACAATGGGGGAAACAATCTGATCCCATATTTTCCGTAAAAACGCTGCGAGTTCCTTTGTCATGTTCACCCTCGTTGCGCGCGCAGTTAAGATACGAAACTCTCGTGAGAGGTCTTGAACACCTTCCTGGGTGATCTGTAATGGCATATGGAAAGGGCCGCGTCCGAGCATGATGATGAGCGCATCGCAACTGTACTGGCTCGCGTTGACGATGATCACGGGCCCTTCACTTGCAGCGCACTGGAGGTCTGAGAAGAGGGAAGGAAGAAGAAAACGGGAGAACCCAGGTAGCTCGCGAAAATTGGAAACAACGCTCTGCAGTTCGAGGTTGAGCCGGTAGAGTTGTTCATGCTGATCTGGACCAGGTGAATTGACAATGTTATGAATTTTGGAGGTGAGACGCCTGAACTCATCTGCCAACAACTTTCCTGGCATGCCAGATGCTATGACATTATCGAGGGGAGAATGAAGGTGAGCGAGTTGATTCCAAAAAACACCCCGTCCTTGTTCCAGAAGTTCAACAGCTTTGGCAGGCAAGTCATTTCTGAGACACGCAGAGAATGCATCCATAGCAACCGAGGATAACAAGCTGTTCAGGACCGAGAGATGTTGGGGTAAAGATGGTAGAGTAGTTAGATACTGAGACAGTAACTGCAGAGATGTTTGATATGATAAGGGTATTGTCGGATGCTGGAAATCCTCGGCTGCGGAGATCCATGCCCGAGCAGCGGACAAGTCACTTGAGGAAACGACCTGGTTGAGCTGTGCAAATTGAGCATAAAGACTGAACAGCTCTTCTTGATCTTCCAACCGTTTTGAGCATGTAAACCGATTCCTGAGGTGACTGGCAAGGTTTTGCAGCGATGTTGACCGATCGGGATGTCCTTGTGGTCGAAGCTCAAGGGCTTCTCGGTTGAGGACAATGGCCTCATCAAGATCTTGCATAACCCCGAGTTGGTTGTATCGGGCGGAGAGATCAACTGCAAGGTTGTTCAACGAATCAGAACGATCAGGGTGTCCTTGCGGTCGAAGGCTAAGGGCTTGTCGGCCGAGAACGATAGCCTCGTCAAGGTCCTGCATGATTCCAAGCCGGTTGTGCCGCGTGGAAAGATCAATTTCAAGGTTGTTCAATGACTGCGACCGATCAGGGTGTCCTTGTGGTCGAAGCCCAAGGGCTTCTCGGCCGAAGACAATGGCCTCGTCAAGATCCTGCATGCCACCGAGCCGGTTGTACCGGGTGGAGAGATCCATTGCAAGGTTGTCCAACAACTGCAACCGACCAGGGTGTCCTTGCGGTCGAAGCTCAACGGCTTCTCTGTCGAGGACAATGACCTCGTCTAAGTCCTGTGTGACTCCGAGCTTGTTGTACCGAGTGGAGAGAGAGACTGTAAGGGTGTTCAACAACTGCAAGCGATCAGGGTGTCCTTGGGGTAGAATGCCAAGGGCTTTCCGGTCGAGGGAAATGGCCTCATCCAGGTCCTGAATGACTGCAAGCTCAGACTTGTGCTTGACGGATAGATGAAGAAAATCCGATTCAGGCGACGCCGCTAACTTTGAGAGCATAACCTCGTAGGCATCGACTGCACTGACATGGTCTCCCGCATTATGCAATGCTACGTACTTCATCTCGTGACCCCATGGTGACGAGGGGTCGAGCGTGATCAACTAATACATTTTACCAATAAGACCTCGACGGGTGTGAGAGATAAAAGACATACTTTGTTCGCATCACTCAGTGCCTCATCTAGTGAACCTCCGGCTATGTATGCTCTACTTCGTTTGATGAACAAACCCTTTGGGGCGGCAGGATCTAAGGATAGAGCGACAGAGTACCAAGATATGGCGTCCTCATGTCGCTCGGCATTCATATCGATATCACCAAGTTCTTCCAGTCTCTCGCAACAACGGGATTTGAAGGCTAATAAAACTGTCATACAGATGTCATCTACTGCAGATAGACCACTTACCAGGAATCCATGTTCCCTCGTTTCCTCGCATCTCTTGGCCCAGTTCATGTATCATCTTGTGGAAACACTCTACCGCTTCTGTCACGCGTCCAACAGTTGCAAGACGTTCGCATAAGATTCGATATATCGTGAATCTCGAAATGACAAACTCCAGATTAACTGTGTCAGGTTCATAACTCAAATCGGAAACGTATGAAATACTAACACCAGTGACGGTAACCAGAGCGTCTTTCCACGAGCTGCCTGTTGCCATTGCTTTCTCCCTCTCCATCAAAAGTTGAGCATGCGTTGGTAAATCAAGACCGTGCTGGGTGAACTGCATGGTTTCTTGGTGGATTGCAATTGACTCGTCGAGGTCACCGAGGTCACCGAGGAGCTCGTAGCGGATCCATAACGCCAGAATGAGATTAGAAAGTCTCTGCAGCCTGTCAAAATAATCAGGTGAAGTGTCTTGCACCCCTTCACGAAGCGCAGGAATCAAGTCGTCCACCTCAGTTGAGCAGCCAGAGCTTATGGCCTCGTAGAGCGCATAGGTTTGCACCACAAGATCAGCGGCACGACGTTCATGGCTGTCGTCGGAACAAGTGGCTTGTATCTCTGATGCGAGCCCCACAATCTCTCCCGGAAATTCCTCAACACCAAGTGTCCCATAATGGTGCAAGAGGGCTCGAGCAAGGTACAACAACGTAGCAGGTCGATCTGGGTGACCATCAGGTCGTAGTTCAAGTGCTTCTCGATAATACAAGATAGATGTAGAGATCCTCGTAGAGCCACGATCAATTTGATAGTTGATGAAGTGGGCCCCGGCTAGATTACATAATACAGCCGGATAGCAGTGGTTGTCGGGTGGACAGGATGCAAGAGCGCGCTCAAAACAATCAACTGAAGCTGCAAGGGTTTCGCTTCTTGCGTCGGTTCTGTACTGGAGAAGAAAACATTTTCCTTGATCGGTTAGTCGTGCAAGGTCAGAAGCCTCTTCCCAGTTGAACTAATTAGCCAGCTACGATCAGCATCGGGCAATGTTTACACAACATGGTTCCGACTCACATCCATTACTTGATCTGAAGAAACTCCCGAGTTATGGAACGGTCGTCGCTCGGTGGTAATATGTAGAGAAGAACAGGGTGATGCGGACTCCCCCTCTGCTGAGGGGAACATGATTACTGTGCTTGTCGTCAGCAGTTACTACATGATCTTATAATACGAGCTTACAATGGGTGTTACGAACCAAGTCTCCAACACATATTTCCACAGTGCGGAGGACTTCACCGTTTCCTAGCATCGGAAAAAACTCGGAGGATGCGCACACCGAGAGTTGGACTTTGGCGGAATTTTCTGCCGGTCTGGAAATCAAACCATGAAGGTAATACACCAATATAATACAGAATAGCTCACAGGTGAATCCTTTCATCCCATTCAACAATGCTGTCGTAGAGTCGTACCGCCTTATTCTCAGTTTTTCGCTTAGTCCCGTTAAATTGCACAAGGACATAAAATCCGACAGGCATTCTGCTAAAACCAACGATGACATCTGCGGCTCGAATACCTGTGATAAAGATGGTAAGTATATATAACAGGAGATTTACCAGACTCCATACGCGTAATGTCTACTTGAAATTTGTCAACTGAGGGCCCAGCGTGCCAGAGCTCTTGGGATTTAGACACCCTCTCATGCTGCATGCCACCCTCAGTAAGACCATGGGCATCAGTTAAAACGGAACTATCGACATCCTCGCTAGCAGCATGACAATGTGGGAATGCAACAATGTAACAGAACGAAGAACAACCCACCTTCTACCTCGTAGATACACTGCATCTTGGGGAAATCAGGGTGGACGTTGAGCACATTGATCATGTACTTACTATTTTCATGCTGCGAGACCACTGAATACCTTTCCGACATGATCTCCTCGAGACGGTTCGCTTGCGAAAGCTCCTCAGGCGTGATTTGTCCCTGGACAGTGAGTAGAAATAATATATATCTAGGGGGATGGATATGATGACACACTGTTTCAATCAAGACTATCCATTCCCTATCGTGCGTAACGGCTACCAAGGCGCTGGCATCCTGACCAAAATAGGTTTATTGTTGGTATGACCTTTGACGTCACACTAATCAAACCTTGTTCAGTAGATACCGGTTGATAAAGTCGGAAGGATGAAAGGGCTAATGGTTGCTCAGTCATCGAGAACATCGAGGTCGACTTCAGGAACTGACCTGCGATAATGGGGGAACGTCGTCGACATTTACACCACCTTTTCCCCTATGGCGTGTTTTTGGATTTCGTTTCTTGCCGAGTTTCCGCAAAAATCTTGCGAAGCTACACAGATCTTTACGCGGTCGAACAGCAGGCACCGGTTGAACATCGGGTTTCTGAGACAGCCATCCCAACACGTCATCGCGTACTGCGATCTTGAACCCACTGATGAAGATAGTCTGATTGGCGTTCCCATACTGACCAGGCGCAGGGCCATCACGATATCGTAGCGGAAACGTATGTTTCCAATGTCGCCCGGCGGCAGTGCATTCGCAATCTCGCGGTACAACCCGAATGTGTCGATCTTCTGCACCAGTAGCGTCGTGGAACGATGCAAGGGACCAAGATCGTGCCTTGTAGAATCCGGTAATCAGGTAGAGGGAGTCGTTACTGATGTCGTCACCGTAATGCTCTTTAGCTATTGCATACCAGTCGAAAGCATGCTCTATCGCCGCTTCACGAAAACGTTGGTTGGATAAGAGGTCGTGGGATGTAGCACCATCTGGGAGGATTAGAATTGCGCCTTTAGCGGAGGACGGGGTGAATTCATAGTGACCATCCCTTGAATTAAGCTGCCAATCAACACCCATTTTTCACCATTTTCATGTAAAATTACCTTTGGGATGCCAGAGTGGGTTGAGCGACGCCAGGGGAAGTGATGATACTACCAGGAGGATCGGCGTTGGGTTTCACATCGACTTCATGGTCAATATCAACTGGGATGGGATCCAAATCGAAAGAGAAGCCGGGACGTTGATGGAGTGCATGTTTTGGCCCATAAGATATGTTGAAAAGAACGTTGAAAACGCCCTTGTGATTGACATACCCCACGTCGCCAATTTGGAGCCCATCTTGTCTGTAGCTGGACGGTAGCGTATTGCTTGGTTCGGGAAACCATAATGGGTATCCGCGTTCGCTTGGGAGACATTTCGCATACACATCTTGAGATGAGTCGCACATGTCGTTCGCGATAGCCTAATCCAAGGAGAGGGTCCCAGCCACTAAGGCAGTAATAGAAAGTGTGTCGTATTCAATTCAGGTGTTGAAGTTGCAACGTTGAAGAATTGGTCGTCGTCTTCACCAATGAATGCAGCGGTTGACAAAAACTAGTTAGTAACTGCGCTCAGACTCGCTTCATCGTGACCACCTCATGTATTTCCTTTTTGATGAGAGTCACAGCTCTCGATGTACTGCCCTGAGGCTAGCCTTACACCCCGTGTGAACTTTTCCAGCGAAATGGAATACCATACCGTTGGCGATTCTAATTACTCCGGAGTCAGCATGGTAGCTGTTTTATCGTTTTATCTTGAAATAGCGCGCCACAGTGCACTCACCTCAAAGTAGTCGGTTCTGGACGAGGATACTGAGGGGACAAGTTCGTCCAACAGCGAAAACGATTTACTTATGACCGCAAAAACACGCTCGAAGAGTACGTGGCAAGCTTTGGGACTGCCACCTACCTCTGACACATTAAATCAGCCTATGCCACCCGCCTCAAAGCGTGCACCCGATCCACAAGTTCGACAACAGCGAGTGCTTCTATTCATACCGCTGCCGCTCAAGCTGACCGTACATAAGAACGAGAACAACCACGCGGATTGAACAACCTCTTCATCTCTTTACATGGTCTTTTGTATCAGAATGACAACGGATAAGCGGTACAACGCTACTGCTCTGGGTGTGTTCCCAGCTCCACCCATGGCAGGCTCCCCGGCGCTACAAAACCTACCTCGCCTTCCACGACAACGTCACCTGGCACAGCAGGAACCGGCCCTAACCCGCCCCTCCAACAACTTTGCTTGTGTCACCGTCCAGGCACTCCTCAGTGGTGGTCTCGGTAGGGCTACGGGTCCCTTTCGATGTATCGCCAATCGATGTTCCCATGGACACCAGACCGGCAGAAGAACGGTCCAGGTTCAATTTCAAGTCAGTCGTATGCATCAACATTTCTGCATGCATGTGGCTTACCTCGTCTTGCTTTACCAGTGACGACGAGACATGAGTTTCAACCAATCGAGCTCGAAACGTGCGTGCCCGGTGCCAACCTACATGTATGCAAGAGCTTGCATCCAAGAAGGTAGGGCTGTACCATACAGGGTTTGTGTGCGTATGACGTGTTTCCTCAGAGAGCAGAGACTCCGAGTAGCAACCTGGGCTTGTCTGCCCAAAGACTGTGCCGACCTGTCCAATAAATCCGGGGGTTATTCACCCCGTGTTTCAAAGTCTTTGTGCATTGTGGTACTTCGAATACCCCTCCATCACTCTGGCACACCTCCAGGCTTTCACCCAGACGTCCTCACACAATGTGATTCACATGGTAGCGCATTCGACTGCCATCGACTGCATTGCAGTCATGGACATTCAGAAACCAAAGAGACACGAGACGCTAGGTCATGCTTGCGTTCAAACTTCATCAACGATTCTGCTGTGTCGATACACGGTAACGTTTGGAAGAACAGGATCTTCATATCGCTACCGGCGAATGGACCACCGTTGTCTGCCCTTCACAGAGGAATGAGGACCAAGACAACATGTACCACGCACCAAACCACCACTGCCCGTTCGACGCCGCGTCGTTGATGCTACAGTGACGCCATGCGAACGCCATGGCCCACTCATCACTACTACCACTAGTACAGCTCAGCAACTCGCACAACAGTAGTGATGCGTCTACTGACATTGTCAATGGTATCTAGTGACCAGGTACACTGTTGCATGTACCTACTTTTGATAAATACAGTCCTTATTGTAACATATGCGTCTGCCTTGGTGACGAAAACTTTGGTTTGGTCTAAATCAAAATTTTCTGAACACTGAAGAGAAGGGTCGGCGCGTTCAACCCGGGTAAATTTGATGTAAAGTGACCTGGTAGTCCCATTCCTCGGCTTTTTTCCTTGAAAACCCCAGATTTGTAGATGGCCTAGTGCGGTGCAGGTAACTCATGATAAATTGCCAGTGGACGTGCATTTGCATTAGTAAGGTGAAGAATAGCCTCTGTGCTTTCTCAAACCTTTTCGAAGCACAAAACGTTAATCTGTAACAACTTTCGCTGGATCGGGTGGACTGGCACTGGGCTGGGACTCCTCCGGAGGATCCGATTGTTCTGGGACGCCGGTCATTGGTAAAGTCCCCAGCAACAGCTGTCAAAGTTTCGGTCAAGTTTCGGTTCCGAATGTAGATTCCATCCAAGGAAACACTATTCTTCCGTACATATCCCGAGTCCCCATTCGGCGATGCAACTAAATATGTCCTCGTTGCGGCTCTTACTAGTCCTGTATAAGGGGTCCAGTTCAAAGACGTTTGTCGAGCTTTCCTTCGCTGACGAATAGATCATGACATCAGTGAAGGCTGACCCGAACCCAAGATCAAATCGCCAAGTACTAATCAAAGCTACCGCCGCACTGAGCCCTTGAACGCCAAGACATATTCGTTGACTCCGATGACCCGACCGAGGCGGCGCAAAGATTGTTTCCCGAACTTCCGCGTGTTCGAGATAGCCATGCAGCAACCTTGCCGTAAGCTCCATTCCCCGTCCTGGTCCAGGAATGCTCATCTAAGTAACCCCTGTGGCACACTGTCTCGGCCAGGCTTTGAGGATTATAGCTTCACTCCTTGCGCCATACTCACGTCTTTTACTTTTTGCTGCACTACCGCTCAGCGATCATTGCATCAGTAGGTATTCAAGTTGGAACTTTCCGTTAATGCAGGTGGCTCCCCATACCACGTCGGGCTCCGATATGGAAACCAGTGACAGCCCTACTCGAGGTTATGGTAGCTCCATTGGCAAACACATGCTCCCGGGATCTTTTTCTTTTCTTCGCAGGTCATGCGGTCGATATCCGTGTTTTAGTCAATCTAGCAGAGAGCAGTGTGGTCTGCAGTCTCGGGTTTTGGGCCCACATGGTGAATGCCAGACCCCGGGTGCTTTTTCCTCTGAATAAGAGGACCTGCTGCGATGCGAAGATGAGATACCAGTTCCAATTATCTTCTCCACGATGAAACATTCATTCCTCACCTTTGTCGTGCTTGTGGTCTCGGGGTACGCAGAAGCTGCAACGTATTCGAGGACCGCCAGTCTCTCTGGGCAGGCATTCCTTGATGCATTCTTTTGGCAAACTATTACAGATCCTACACATGGACGAGTGTTTGTTTTCTGTTTCCCGTTCACTGAGACAGCTGTCTGATTCCATACGGCAGGAATTATATTTCTCAGTCGGCGGCACAATCAACAGGTTTGTGTTCGGTTTCCGGAAACACCGTCACGTTGCACGCAGATGATACCACGGTCCTCAACCCCAATGGACCAGGTCGGAACTCATTCAGACTGATGTCGAACGATCAATACAGCACCCACGTTGCTATGTGGGTCTATCATGGCCATCTCTTTTTCCATCCTGTTTAAGAATAACTCAGTTTTGATATAGGATACATGCCCGAGGGTTGTGGAACATGGCCGGCCATCTGTAAGTGGATTGTCCCGTTGGAAGTATGTGATACTCATGCATATATCAGGGTTCGTTTAGATCTCTCGATATAGATATATTCTAACGCTGTTCGCATCTGATTCCGTTTGGGTACAGGGTGCGTCCGTTGACCATCTCGAATTCTTGTCATTAGATTGACGCGGATAGTAGGAGGTCGGTGCTAACTGGCCGAACGGGGTGAGGGTCATACAGTTAACAATCAGCCATGATCTAAGGGCTACACCATGCAGGGAGAAATCGACATCGTCGAGGGCGTCAACAACCAGATCCCCAACCAGTCCACCCTACACACCAGTGCGAGTGAGTATTTTGAAATCTCTCAATGCGCCATTTTCATCTTGTGGCAGATTGTGCCATGCCATCATCACGATCAATGACTGGGTATGCACCTCACATTATTGGTCATTTGCAGTTCTATATTTGAACCTGTTTCAGAACGAGCGTTCTCAATGACTGTAGCGTATATGACACCAGTAACCAGGGCTGCGGCGTCCGATTGGCCGATGGCAATAGCTTTGGGCCAAATTTCAATGTGAATGGTGGAGGCTGGTGAGTTTCATTGCATTCGTTCCACAAACGTCTCCCAACGTCGTTCGTGTGACCAGGTATGCGGTCGAACGGAGTTCCACGTACATCGCGATATACTTTTGGGAACGCGGAAGTTCCGTTCCTTCCCAGGTATCGAATCCCGGAGACACTGTGGATACCAGCACCTGGGTAATTGATACGCATGGATGCATGAGGCGAATGACTGAAACTCTCGACAGGGAGAGCCGGCGGCTTACTTCCCCAACACAATGTGTGATTTCCCGTCTCATTTCGGACCGATGAATATTGTCATCGATCTCACGTTCTGTACGTGGCATTCCATGTTTCTGTGTTGGATGCATCACGCATAGATGACCCGATTGCACAGGCGGCGACTGGGCCGGAAACGTGTACTCCTCGAGCGGATGCCCTTCGACCTGTGTCGGTGAGCCCCACCAAATCCACCTTGGCTTTGAAAACGAAAACTCATTGCATGGCTGGTCAGATTATGTGAACAACAACCCATCGGCGTTCGGAAATGCGTACTTCGAATTCCATGCTTTGAACATCTACCAGTGAACGTTAGAACTTTTGTATTTTTCTTTACTCGGCGTGTTTTTTTGTCACGATTTCTGTGTGTATTACAGTTGGCCTCATAACTGAATAAAAGTTGCTTCACGCTGCCAGTGTGGGGCTGCGCACGGCTTGTCGCTCTCTTCCCTCGACCTTCCCAAGGATGGGCGGGCACCCGGACCATTCGATTCGATCTAAAATCAGGGACACGTCTACTCGCATTGAGGTACGTAGTACCTTCATTTGATAAATATACTCTTTCGTACCACCTACGTGTCTGACTTGTGTGCTTTTTTGTACCCTATCCGTTCCCGGTCCGAATTGTCCAGTTCTAGATCGGTCCAGTGGACGCGGATATCAACAAGTAAACTTCAACATTATTTACCGGACAACATGCATCCAAACGTTCTCGATACGCGCGCACCACGGGGAGCGAGACAACGAAGGGTAACAACACTCCACGTCCACCTAGGCACCAAGATGGATATAAAGAATCCGTTGATCCAACGGCACATTCACGGTCCGCATCGTCTTGTTCAGCGCATACGCTGCCCGGGTATAATCCAACCGCCCAGAAGCGTTCACCATGTGCTTGTAAAACGTCGAGGTGATCTTGCTCGTCTCCCCGTCGTCCACCGCCCACATCGTCCCAATCACTGAACGGAACCCGATGAACTGCATCGCCGCCGCGAGATGGATCACTTCGTCCGGACTCTCCTCGTCCCCGACGGTCGTATGGCACGCCGACAGGTACGCAAACTCGGGGTTCTTCAGATTGCAAGCCGTGATGCGTTCGATCGTAAAGTGGCCGTCGTGGAGCGCAAACGCCGACGCGAACGGCCGTGTCCTGTCTGGGAGACCGTGGCATGCAAAGTGCACCCACTCGTTTCTGTCGAGCTCTTCAACGACTCTTGAGATGCACGATGCTTCTCCTTCAATATATGTAAAGGGGACGAGGTCGCGGACGAGCCGACCGATGTTTGCTAGTTCAGCTCCTACGGAAGGTAGCTCTCTCTCGCCGGCGGCCTCGGCCTGGCCGATGGCAACAAAGCGTCTCTCTTGCGTTGCAAAATGGCACCGTCTAGCACGAATGAGAGCAGTCAGGGTTGGAGTGTAAGACGAAACATAGAGTTCGGGGAGATTGTGTTGACCCTTCCTGTACGGAGCGGCAGCATGCAAGGGTAGGAGAGAAAACTCGGCAGTGGGGCACCACCAAATGCGTGAATGAAGTGGACAGGTCGTACGTAAGAAATCGACGATCGGGGAAACAATTTGATCCCATATTTTCCGTAAAAATGCTGCGAGTTCCTTTGTCATGTTTGCCCTCATTGCACGTGCAGTCAAGCCATGAAACTCTCGTGAGAGATCTTGAACGCCTTCCTGGGTAATCTGCAATGGAATATGGAAAGGGTCGCATCCGAGCATAATGACGAGTGCGTCGCAGCTGTACTGGTTCGCATTGACAATGATCACAGGCCCTTCGCCGGCGACGCACTGGAGATCTGAGAAGAGGGAAGGAAGAAGGAAACGGGAGAAACCAGGGAGCTCGCGAATATTGGTGACAACACTCTGCAGTTCGAGGTTGAGTCGGCACAGTTGCCCATGCTGATCTGGACCAGGTGAGTCGAGAAAAGTGCGAATTTTGGAGGCGATATGCCTGAACTCGTCTACCAACAACTTTCCTGGCATGCCGGATGCTGTGACATCATCGAGGGGAGAACGAAGGCGAGCGAGTTGATTCCAAAAGACACCCCGTCCTTGTTCCAGAAGCTCAACGGCTTTGGTAGGGGAGTCATTTCGGAGACATGCAAAGAATGCATCCATAGCAACCGAGGATATCAGGTTGTGCAGGATAGGGAGATGTTGGGGTAAGGACGGTAGAGTAGTCAGATATTGACATAGTAGCCGCAGTGTAGTTTCGTATGCGAATGGAGTTGTTGGGTTCTGGAAATCTTCGGCCGCAGAGATCCATGCCCTAGCAGCGGATATGTCACCTAAAGAAACAACCTGGCTGAGCTGTGCAAGTTGAGCATAAAGGGTGAACAGCTCTTCTTGATCTTCTAACTGCTTTGACCACATAAACCGATTCGAGAAGTGACTGGCAAGGCTTTGCAACGATCTTGACCGACCAGGATGTCCTTGTGGTCGAAGGCCAAGGGCTTCTCGGTTGAGGACAATGGCCTCGTCAAGGTCTTGCATCACCCCAAGTTGGTTGTACCGGGTGGAGAGATCAACTGCAAGGTTACTTAACGACGTTGACCGATTTGGGTGTCCTTGTGGTCGAAGGCCAAGGGCTTCCCGGTCGAGGGCAATGGCCTCGTCAAGGTCCTGCATCACCCCGAGCTGGATGTGCCGGGTGGAGAGATCGACTGCAAGATTGTTCAATGACTGCGAACGATAAGGGTGTCCATGTGGTCGAAGCTCAAGGGCTTCTCGGTCCAGTACAATGGCCTCGTCAAGGTCTTGCATGGACCCGAGCTGGTTGTACCGGGTGGAGAGACGAATTGCAAGATTGTTCAATGACTTCGACCGATCAGGGTGTCCTTGCGGTCGAAGGTCAAGGGCTTTTCTGTCAAGGATAATGGCCTCGTCAAGGTCCTGCATCACCCTGAGCTGGTTGTATCGGTCGGAGAGACGAGCTGCAAGGCTGCTCAACGAGAACGGGCGATCAGGGTGTCCTCGCGGTCGAAGGCCAAGGGCTTCTCTGTCAAGGACAATGGCCTCGTCAAGGTCTTGCATCACCCCGAGCTGGTTGTATCGGTCGGAGAGACGAGCTGCAAGGTTGCTCAATGCGCATGGGCGATCAGGGTGTCCTTGCAGTCGAAGGCTAAGGGCTTCTCGGGTGAGGACGATGGCCTCTTCAAGGTCCTGCATGATTCCAACCTGGTTGTATCGGATGGAGAGATCAACTGCAAGGCTGTTTAACGACTTCGACCGATCAGGGTGCCCCTGCGGGAGAAGCCGAAGGGCTTCTCGGTCGAGGGTAATTGCCTCGTCAAGGTCCTGGATAACCCCGAACTGGTTGTACCGGGTGGAGAGATCAACTGCAAGGCTATTCAATGACTGCGACCGATCAGGATGTCCTTGCGGTCGAAGCCCAAGGGCTTCTCGGTCGAGGACAATGGCCTCTTCGAGGTCCTGCATGTCCCCAATTTGGTTGTACCGGGTGGAGAGATCAGCTGCGAGGTTGTTCAATGACTTCGACCGATCAGGGTGTCCGTGAGATCGAAGGCTAAGTGCTTCTCGGTCAAGCATGATGGCTTCCTCAATGTCCCTCATCCCTCCGAGTTGCTGGTAGCGATGGGAGAGATGGATTGCAAGTTGAATCAAAGAGACATCTCGTTCTGGATGGCCAAGCGGACGAAGCCCCACCGCTTCACGATCAAGCTCAACCGCCTCGTCGATGCAATGGGTCCCCCCGCCTCGCTCAAACTTTTCAGCCAGAGACGCTGCGCGCGCATGAAGCCGTTCAACTGTCATGCCATGTGACGTATTACTAGTAGTTGTCCATACCGAGGGCAAACCCCGCGTACCTTGTGAATTCATGCTGGCTCACCAACTTCAAACACCGTGGTGCATAGGAACAAACGATTTTTGTAGAAGAGTGCCAGGCACTGAAAAGGCAGTACATGGCACAGGATCTATTCTTGATGGCATCAGTGGCGGCACCCCCACGTCGCTCGTCTTCGCCGGTTTCAGCGCACCTACCCACCACAACACGCCTCCATTCCCACTCCGGTGCCTTGCAGCCTGCACGTCAGAAAAGGCTAGCGATTGGCTAGGCTTATCCTATCAATCGCGAGTTGTAGACTCCGGGAACTAGGAGATTTGACCCGTGGCATCCGGTAATGGTGAATCTGCAGTGCTGATGGGCGTAATCAGTGGTATCATTTGGTTACTCGATTTTTGGGATTTGAAAGAAAGTCACGTGATGAAAAATCGATCGTCCCCTGAGCGCTCAGTCTGCGCTGCGATCCCTAGCGATCCTGACAGCGCAGCGACAACGACGCTGACGCGCCCGTGCCAAATTTTGATAAATACAATCTTTCTTACTACTGTACCTACGTGTCTGACTTATGTACTTTCTCGCAGTCCCCCCTTCCTCAGTGTTTGTCCCCCAGCTTCAATGCGTACGTACAGTGCCAGAACAGATTTAATGTACAACATGATGCAGGAGAAACTCGACACGTGCACGCAACGCAAAGTCAAACAACGAGCAACGAAACAACATGCTACCTAGGCACCGAGATGAATATAGAGAATCCGTTGATCCAACGGCACGTCCACAGTCCGCATCGTCTTGTTCAGCGCGTACGCCGCCCGGGTATAATCCAACCGCCCAGAAGCGTCCACCACATGCTTATAAAACGTCGAGGTGATCTTGCTCGTCTCCCCGTCGTCCACCGCCCACATCGTCCCAATCACCGAACGGAACCCGATGAACTGCATCGCCGCCGCGAGATGGATCACTTCGTCCGGACTCTCCTCGTCACCGACGGTCGTATGGCATGCCGACAGGTACGCAAATTCGGGGTTCTCCAGATCGCAGCTCATGATGCGTTCGATCGTAAAGTGGCCGTCGTGGAGCGCAAACGCCGACGCGAACGGCCGTGTCCTGTCTGGGAGACCGTGACATGCAAAATGCACCCATTCAGTTCTATCGAGCTCTTCGATGACTGTGGAGATGCACGATGCTTCTCCATCGATATATGTGAAGGGGACGAGGTCACGGACAAGCTGACGAATGTTCGCCAGTTCAGCTTCTACAGAAGGCAGCTCCCTCTGACCAGCGGCCTTGGCTTGGCCGATGGCAAGAAACCGTCTCTCTTGCGTTGTAAAACGGCTCTGTCTAGCACGAATGAGAGCAGTCAGGGTTGGAGTGTAGGACGAAACATAGAGAGCAGGAAGGTTGTGTTGACCTTTCCTGTACGGACCGGCAGCGTGCAAGGGTAGGAGAGAAAACTCGGCAGTAGGACACCACCAAATGCGTGATCCGAGTGGGTAGGTTGTGCGTAGGAAGTCGACGACAGGGGAAACAATTTGATCCCATATTTTGCGTAAAAGCGCTGCGAGCTCCCTCGTCACGTTCGCCTTCATGACACGCCCAGTCAAGCTATGAAGCTCTCGTGACAGATCTTGAACACCTTCCTGGGTAATCTGCAACGGAATATGGAAAGGGTCGCATTCGAGCATGACGACGAGCGCGTCACAACTATACTGGCTCGCATTGACGATGATCACAGGTCCTTCACTTGCAGCGCACTGAAGATCGGAAAAGAGGGAAGGAAGAAGGAATCGAGAAAAGCCAGGGAGCTTGCGAATATTGGTGACCACACTCTGCAGTTCGAGGTTGAGCCGGCACAGTTGTTCGTGCTGATCTGGACCAGGTGAATCAACAACAGTTCGAATTTTTGCAGCAAGACACGTGAAGTCATCTGCCAATAACTTTCCTGGCATACCAGACACTGTGACATCATCGAGGGGAGAACGAAGGCGAGCGAGTTGATTCCAAAAGACGCCCCGTCCTTGTTCCAGAAGCTCGACAGCTTTGGCAAGCGAGTCTTCTCGGAGACAAGCAGAAAATGCATCCATAGCAACTGAGGATAGCAGGTTGCTTAGGATAGGGAGATGTTGGGGTAGAGATGGTAGAGTAGTCAGATATTGACATAGTAACCGCAGAGTAGTTTCGTATGCAAAGAGAGTTGTTGGATGCTGGAAATCGTCGGCTGCAGAGATCCATGCCCTAGCAGCATGTATGTCACCCAAAGAAACAATCTGGTTGAACCGTGCAAGTTGAGCATAGAGAGTGAACAGCTCTTCTTGATCTTCTAACTGTTTTGACCACACAAACCGATTCCAGAGGTGACTGGCAAGGCTTTGCAATGAGCTTGACCGATCAGGATGTCCTTGTGGTCGAAGGTCGAGGGCTTCTCGGTTGAGGACAATGGCCTCGTCAAGGTCCTGCATGACCCCGAGTTGGTTGCACCGGGTGGAGAGATCAACTGCAAGGTTGTTCAATAAGTGCGACCGATCAGGGTGCCCCTGTGGTTGAAGGCCAAGGGCTTCTCTGTTGAGGACAATGGCCTCGTCAAGGTCCTGCATCACCCCGAGGTGATTGTATCGGTTGGAGAAATGAAGTGCAAGGTTGTTCAATGACTGTGACCTATCAGGGTGTCCGTATGGTCGAAGCCCAAGGGCTTCTCGGTCGAGGACAGTGGCCTCATCAAGGTCCTGTATGACTCCGAGCTGGTTGTACCTGGTAGTGAGATCAACTGCAAGGTTGTTCAATGACTGCGAGCGATCAGGGTGTCCGTGTGGTCGAAGCCCAAGGGCTTCTCGGTCAAGAACAATGGCCTCGTCAAGGTCCTGCATGACAGCGAGCTGGTTGTACCTGGTGGAGAGACGAACCGCAAGATTGCACAACGACCATGAGCGATCAGGGTGTCCTTGCGGTTGAAGGCTAAGGGCTTCTCGGTTAAGGATAACGGCCTCGTCAAGGTCCTGCATCACCCCAAGCTGGTTGTACCGGGTGGAGAGAACACCTGCAAGGTTGTTCAACGACTTTGACCGATCAGGGTGTCCTTGTGGTCGAAGCCGGAGGGATTCTCGGTGGAGGGCAATGGCCTCATGAAGGTCCTGCATAAAACCGAGTTGCTCGTACCGGGTGGAGAGATCAACTGCAAGGCTGTTCAACGACTCCGACCGATCAGGGTGTCCTTGTAGTCGAAGGCCAAGGGCTTCACGGTCGAGGACAATGGCCTCGTCAAGGTCCTGCATGGCCCCAAGCTGGTTGTACCGGGAGGAGAGATCAACTGCAAGGCTATTCAATGACTGCGACCGATCGGGATGTCCTTGTGGTCGAAGGCCAAGGGCTTCTCGGTTGAGGACAATGGCCTCACCAAGGTCCTGCATGGCACCGAGCTGGTTGTACCGGGTGGAGAGACGAACAGCAAGGCCGTTCAACAATTCCGACCGATCAGGGTGTCCGTGAGATCGAAGGCTAAGGGCCTCTCGGCTAAGCATGATGGCCTCCTCGATGTCCTCCATCCTTCCAAATTGTTTGTAGCGATCGCTGAGACGGATTGCAAGTCGATTCAAAGAGACATCTCGTTCTGGGTGGCCAGGGGGGCGAAGCCCCAGCGCTTCACGATCAAGGCCAATTGCCTTGTTGATGCAATTGGTTTCCCCGCCTCGCCGAAATTCCCCCGCCAGAGACGTTGCGCGCGCATGCAGCTGTTCAGCTGCCAGGTAATGTCATGTGTGTAATTACTACTAGTTGTCCACATTGAGAGCAATGCACACGTACCTTCTGAGTCCATGCTGGTTGACTGTTATGGTGGTGTGCAACAAACAATGTTATGCTGTGTGGAAGACCGCCGGGCCCTGACTCAAAAGCGATGGGCAGGTACGCGTCGAGTATATGCGGCGTCCGTAAAAGGAAATGTAGGAAAAATAATAGTAAATAATTATCTACGGTAACAGAGGGCTGGATCACACACACATGATAGAATGAACGTGCCAGCGGCTTCTGCATGTAGTTGTGGGCTGAAATTTATCTTTTTCCGGAAACGTAGACTACAACCACAGATACCCCTAGGCCCCAGTAGGCGCTTCTTGTTCAACAGTATCGTAAGTATGCTCACTACTAGTTGTGATTCACTGACAATACCGCACGCAGTGGATCAATCGGTCTGTATACGGTGCGTCGGTTCTCTTTGCACGTTACAGTGCTTCGTTTCATTGATACTCCTTCGGTGAGCTAGGCACTCTGAGTCCACGCCATCGAGTGCGTCACGCGTCGACTCCTTGCAAGAACTCAGTTTTCCAACTTTTGGCTCTGTTTAGCACTCAGGCTGACAGTGAAACACGATCTGTCGGACCTAAATATACTCGCTGACCTCGACCCGTTTAGCACCGATGGAACGCGAACCGTCGGACCTATACATGAAGAATGGACTGTCATCAGGGGCCGGTGACAAATAAAGATAACTGCCAGAGCGGTACACTGCTTGATAAAACTCCTTCCAGAACAGCATGATCGACTCACTAATCCTGATTCCTGACAGCGTCGAGGATCCACGACAACAAAGTTCTTGCTCGAATCCATCCCTATCGATGGTATGCATTCGACGCCAGTCTCGCTTGGGTTGCAACCTGGGCCCTCCTACGATGGCTACGCGCGTCACGTCGGAAACTTCGTATGACTCGCCTTCGAGGACCACCTGGCGAGAGCTTCCTCTACGGTGTCGAAAAGTATCTCATCGACGCCGAGGACTCCGGCGCTATATATGAAGGACCGGCATATGTGGTCCCATCCGCATATATACAAACCTCACCGAGCAAGAAAATAATAAGTATGGTACGTGACGCACGGCACGTTTCATGTCGCATATGAAACTAACGCATGTTTCAAGTTCGGAAAAGATCTATTGTGGGCTCATGGAGACGCTCACAAGAGGTACTACATCCTGAATTTAAGACGTTATACAAACGTGAACGTTTTGCCAGGCAACGCAAATCTTTGACACCGGCTTTCAGCATCACCGCCATTCGTCAGATGGCATCAGTTTTTTACGACTCAGCATACAAGGTCGGTACGGTTCATGGGTTTAATTTGAAAGCTGAATTGCTTTCAAGGCGAAAGGTGCTTGGGAGGGCCTTATCGGGGCCAGCACCGGCGGTGAGAGCACTCTAATCGAAGTCCAGGACTGGTGCGTTTCACGAAGCCGCCTTTCGTATGTACGCAGTGTCTCATTAGCGATTTTTCAAGGACGAATCATATATCGTACGTCCCGCACGAGCCTCTTCTTACGCATACATTACTACTGCGACAGGCTCGATACGGTCGGTCTTGCGGGCTTCTCTCATGATTTTGCTGCACTCGAAGGCAACCGCGCGAGCGTTACCGAAATCTTTGACTCGTTTTCCACGTCCTCTCGCATGACTGCCTTTCACAAGGTCCTCCTACTCTTGGGAAGAATTTTCCCATTTCTCGCATCGGTACCCACATCACGTAGGAAGCAACTCCGGAAGCTCAATGTTGCCATGGAAGAGATCTCAAATGTATTACTCGCCAAGACACAGAAGGAGATGGAGATGGGAGTGGTCGGTGGCAAGGAAGAGAGGTCTATCATTGGGCTTCTCAGTACGTTAACTATTCCACACGACTCTTGCATGTTTGCTTACCCTAAGAATAGTCAAGGGAACAACCAAGCTCCAGTTGTCAAAGGATGAAATCATGGCCCAGGCAAATCAATAATTCATACCAGTCGGTCAGCGCTGTGATTGACGGTATTTTCCAGATGAAGACATTACTTATCGCTGGGTATGAAACGACTTCTGGTGGGTTATCTATTTGTTGATTCTCGAAGGAATCGTTACTCATTCCTCCAGTTAGCTTAACTGTGAGTACATCATGGATTCAACATACCTCTACAAACCTTTCTTCCAAGTGGGCCCTTCTCGAACTATCCCGCAATCCAGACGTCCAGGCGAAGTTACGAACGGAGCTTCTCGAACACGGCACAGATCCGACGTACGATCAACTTTCGAACAGTCTTCCCTACCTCGACGCTGTCGTCCATGAGATCCTCCGAATTCATCCCGCAGTCACCGAGTTCACGCGCGTCGTACGTCCATCGTTATTTCCCTCTTCATTCACTGCATCACATTTGCCACAGGCCATCGAAGACGACGTCATCCCCCTCTCTGAACCAGTCTGTACCGCATCCGGGGACCTCGTCCACAGTTTGTCCATCGCACGAGGCACGCTGGTCGCCATCTCGATCCAATGCATGAACCGATCCGCCGCGGTCTGGGGTGAAGACGCCAAAGTGTTCCGCCCGAGTCGGTGGCTCGCGCAAGGTGAGGACGGGATACCAGCCAAAGTAAAAGAAATCCCGGGACATCGGCACTTGTTGACGTTTGTCGATGGGCCGAGAACGTGCCTCGGGAAGAACTTTGCGGTGACCGAGTTGAAGGTGCGTGAGGTGTGGTGATGCGGGTTCTTTGGATAATCTTTACTTTCTGCTCGGGGTGGGCGATAGGCGGTGTTGACGGTGCTCGTCAAAAAATTTGTCTTCGAGTTGCGGGATGGTGTTGATTCCAGGATTGAGATTGGGAGAGGTCTGATTCTGCGACCCAAGATGGCGGGTGAGGTAGGATGCAAGTTGCCCTTGCGGGTGCGTCCGTACGTTGCCTGAGAGTTGGCATGTCGCGTGCCCACTGTACAGGATGCATGTACGAACTATATATGTACCACCAGAGGACGTGTATGTATCTTGGTACATGAGACGCATATACAGAATTCAAATAGAGTGAGGGTGCTGTACTCCAACTGGCATGTCTTGAGAGAGATTTAAGAACCCCTGCCATCACAGGTCCAACTGGCCCTCGTACGAGAGTCGGTATATACCCAACCCATCGATGCGACAATTTGAGATGGAAGCAACTCGGGATTGTTCAAGGTCACCAGAATCTGAGTCGCAACGGGAAATAAACCATGCCCCAAGCCAAGTGGACTGCCATTCCGAGACTCCATGTAGCAACTGCGTGACTCCAGAATGACACGCTTTCAAGTGATGTCGATGCCTGTTGATGAATGGACGGGACCGGCCGTGTTCAACGTTCAACTATATATATATAAGTTCAGCAAGATGTCAATGGCAGACGACCATGAACATGCCTGCAAGTGGTCTCTTCGATGAACCCGGTGAGTAGCAAACGTCGTTGGACTGCGATCGTGATGCCCCAGATGAACGCCTACATCGTCTGACCGGTCCTTGACGAAACCTGCCTCTGAGTCCTTGGTGTACCGCATAGAGCGAAACAAATGCTAACTTGTCTCTGGTAGTGGCTATTAAGAAAGGAACACTGTTCAACATTCAGGGAAGTTCTGCTCACCTTTTGTAAGCATGGCCATTGTCACTGACGAATGGCTTCCAGTGATCCATCGTCGGAAGGAGGAAATTGTAGGAGGTGGCGTTTGTAAGAACGTCATTGGTCACTTTGGCGCGTCGTAGAGCTTGTAGCAATCGATGCGCTTCCCGTGAGACCGCTGATAATGTTAAGACACCTGTCATTTTCACGACGAGCGTTCCGGGGTGAGTGGACAGACGGGGTGGAATGCGTGAGCCCGCTACCTTATCGATAATGCATCAAGCCTTCCGCCGTCGTCGGCGGTGGCGAGTCCCGTCTGCCAGTTGCTCACCGCAAGCGCAGAGTCTGGGACGAAGAAAGGCGCAACGCGAGAACGAACTGTGAAGTTGGACATGAGAGCAACCCGCGCGGCGTCTTCGCGCTGCTTCACACCAATCTGGATTGGGTTCCGATGGAATCGCGAGAGGCACTTTGTGTGCAGGCGCTCTTGTTTTTTTTAGACTTCTCGATACTAGAAACCCGAAGTAAAGGCTATGTGAGAACCGTGGGTGAGTCTGGTTGCAAACGGCGCACGGTGCCGCTGTCCGTGAGCGACAAGACTTGCCTCGTCGCTTGAGTCGTGATGACCGACGTCCAGTGCACCGGAATCATTGGCAAACACGATTCCAGTTTCTCCGTCCTCGTCCGACGTGGTAGAGCTTTGAAATGCCTGTCTAAGGCCTGAGATCTGAGAGCTGGCGGCGTTGGTCAACAAACTTGCTTTGTAAGGTGAGTTTGTGTTTCTCTCTCGCACTACCACCACAACTTGAATGAAAAATCGACTGAGCTCGACTCTGCGGCAACTCCACAGCTCCACTTCAGCTTGTTTTACTGGCTCCAAACGGGCTTTGACATCGACAACCTCTGCAAACTTTGTTCAGTCGAGCCGCTCCTCAGACTCGGAAGTTCCAAAGGCGATGCCCAGCGTCCTCCTCAGGTCGCCATCAATCGAGAATCTGAAAGAACGAGACATCGATGTCGACTTGATACCCAAGAACCAAATCCATCTCCTCCTCACCAATCGCGCTGCCGAGGTATCGCTTCATTCAATCCTACTTTCCGACTTGGTAATCTCTGTCGTTCTAGCAACTACGGCGAATAGCCACGCGAGAGAGTCCCGACGTCGCCCTACGCATATCCGTCGAGTCTGGCGGGTGCCACGGATACCAGTATAAAATGGGACTTGCCGACACACGCGATGCAGAGGACTAGTAAGTTGTCTGTGGGGTCGCGTTCTCGCTTCGTTCTAGCTCATTCATCGTTCTACAAGCCATCTCACACATTCCGATATCCGCCCTTCGAACGTGTACGTCGATGCTGTCTCGTTACCCATGTTGAATGGGTCGACGGTGGATTATGCTACTGAGCTCATTGGGAGCTCATTTCGGGTGACCGGGAATCCGCAAGCAAAGGGGGGTTGTGGCTGCGGTGTTAGTTGGGAACTCAAGGAATAGACCTCTCGCATCCTGAATACATCCCCTGTTTCCCAATGTGAGTCCGCTTCTTCTCAGCGTCCATCCTCGGGTTCACCTGCACGGCCGATGAAGCAGTGCACCGGTGCATGAGACTCAGCTACGTGAGGTTGCCGGTATGAAGTCCATTTTGGGCTGTGGAAACACACCTCTCCCAATCTCGCTCTTGGTCACAGCTGAACACGAGCGCCGTCGTCCCACGGTCTGTCGAAGAAAGCAGACGTTCGGAGTCGATGGTCTCCCGTGTCGCCTTATCATTTCTGCCGGCGTGTAGCTTGTACGGCGGACCCGTGCCGCGGGACCACCTAGACCGAATTGACCCATTTCCCCAATGTTCCACAGGCCTGGTTCGGCGAAACGGTTGGTTGTAGACACAACCAATTAGTCAAATCTGCGATTGTACAGTCCCGCGTGAAAGTTGAATGTGGACGTATCCGTAATATGTAACTCGTTATTATACTCGACAACAGATCAATAGCAAACCAACGACGATTGCGACGTACTGAGTGACATTGAAAGGGGGCAACATTCATTGGTACTCGGGAGGATTACAATACGATTCACATACAGTGATGAAGAAGAAAATAGCTATTCTGCAACGTAGGGTCGCACACGCAGAGGTAGCTTCCACCACCTCACCTATCATTTTCGGTCGTGAGTAAACCTTTCGTTCGATCTCAATCTTGGTATCAATGCCATATCCCGCAGCTCAAACACAAAGTTCTTCACGAGAACCGTCAACACCGCCAACCGAAAATTCTTTGCTAGACACGCCCCGAGTCGGTCCATCTATAAACGTGGGCAGGCGTCGATGTCCCTGGATTTCTTTCGCCCTGGCAGGTATTCCATCCTCGTCATCTCCCACCCATCGACTTGGCTTGAACGGTTTGGCGTCTTCACCCCAACTCGCAACAGAACGGTTCATACATTCCGTTGAAACAAGGAACACTGTGCCTTTGGTCACGTTCAAGCTGTCAACTAGCTCCCCAGCCATGGTGTAAACTGGTCCAGAGAGCGGGATAATATCATCTTCGATCGCCTGTCAAGATAGGATGCGGTGGACAAAAAGAGGAGTGGAGCAGATTGAACCGTACGATGCGCGTGGTCTCCAAAAACGGGGGAGGGGCGTAGACGAAGTACCTGGAGAGTAAAGGGAACGATTCACTGAACTCGGCAGATCAGAAGGCCTCCCGTGAGCCGTCAAGGCACGGTGAAGCGGAAATAAGGACTCGGAGTTTACAACGACGCCGCTACCTCAGTTATCTGCCCGAGTGGTAAAAACCGACTGTTTCACCATGTTCAAGATTTGGAAATACTCGTTCAGAAGCTCAGAAGTGCCTCCTTTTGATGGGGAATTCAAAGAAGGCTACTCTTGGCAGCAAAGAAGGTGGCAGCTAGCTCAGTGCCTGGCAAGAGTAAGTGCTATCAACACAACCTAGTGTGAATGATGGCGATGATTCATGGCAGAAGTATGATAATAATATTCCTCCATTTGAATACTGCGATGCTGCACTGATAGCAAAAAGGGAGCCATTTCAGTTGGCATGGGCATTGAACGCTGATCGACGTAAAACCGACCAATGCTCGACGGATGAGTATGGCTTTCACGACCCGTTTCACTGGCTTTGATATATCGCTCGGCGTCCGCGACAACCTTTGCAAACTTTACCTGGTCGAGCCACCCCTTAGAAATTCCAAAGACGATTATGCCCAGCGTCCTACCTCAGAACGCGGGGTGACTACAGCCTGCGAACACCGAGGGGCGGACAAGGCGCTCGAGGCGAGGGAGTCAGCACGCCGTCGATGAGTAAAGGGACCCTACTACCTACCGTGACACAACTTAGAGTTCACGGCGATATTTCCTAGGAAGGCCCACGCACTACTGTATCCATCTATAGATCCTAAGATTCAGTAAACAAAACATTGAACGACGTGCGTGTTGTTGAGGGTGAACGAACAGTGCGTCGCTGGTGTCGCGAGTTCGGATGATTCCGATCCGGCTGTACACATCCTTGACGCCAACACAATGGATACGTGGCAGTCCAGCACCTCAGTTCTTGATACAAATACATTGGATCCTTTCCTCTCAACCCGAAGCGACGTACGGTCGCACCCGCAAAGGTAACTGGCAGCCCTTTTCACCCGCAAGCTTGGGTCGTGGAAACACACCCCTCGCAATCTCAATCTTGGCATCGACGCCGTCCCGCAGCTCAAATACGTAGTTACTGACGAGCACCGTCAACACCGCCTACGATAGAAACACGCAGTCAGAATCAGCAGGACACCACAGTCCTTTTTTTTAATTTTTTTTTTTAAATCTCCCCCACGTACCTTGAACTCGGCAAGAGCAAAGTTCTTTCCCATACACGTCCTCGGACCGTCGGCAAAGCTCAGCAAGTGTCGATGTCCCGGGATTTCCTTGGCCTTGGCAGGTATGCCGTTCTTGTCGTCCTGGTCTTCGAGCCATCGGCTTGGCCGAAAAGATTTGGCGTCTTTGCCCCAGAAAGCAGCCGAGCGGTTCATGGATTCCATCGAGATCGCTACGAGGGTTCCTTTGGCGATCGTCAGACTAGACACCCACTTGTCGGATTTTGTGCGGACGGGTTGGGAAAGTGGCATAACGTCGTCCTCGACAGCCTGTCCGTGGATACAGTGATAATAGCGCAGCGAAAAAGAAGATGATCGGCATGGTGATATGAGATAGGTGAATGGCGACGTACGACACGCGTGACTTCGTGGATAGGCAGGTGGATACGGAGGACCTCATGGACGACAGCGTCAAGAAAGGGAAGGCCGTCAGTGAGTTCGTCGTACGTGGGGTCTGCTCCGTGTGCCAGCAGCTCATCTCGCAGTGTCGCTTGCACGTCTGGGTGACGCGACAACTCGAGTAGAGCCCACTGAGAGTGTGGGTGTGAATCGATGCATGGAAAAGATACGAGTGTCAATCACCGTCAAGGTTACTAAAACCGAGGACAATGAGCCAAGTGGCGTTCAGGAAGACAGAGACGCACTAGACATGGTTTCATATCCTGCCACGAGCAACAGTTTCATCTACAAATTCAAGTTCATGATGGGCCCCTCCAGTGACGCTATGTGTTTACCTGAGCTACCACTTCTTCTTTTGTCAAATGAAACCCTGAATCACTACTTGCTCCCCTGACTTATCCGATCGAGTCAGGTATACGCGGCGGAAGCTTCGACGTCGATCACATACTGAGCAACCCAATTACGGACCTCTCCTCCTTTCCTCCGACTACCCCGAGATCCAACTCTTTCTCTGTCCGGGCGAGCAACGTATTCGAAATTTCTTCCATTGCGACATTGAGCTTCTGGAAGAGTTTCGTTCGTGATGTAGGTACGTGCGCGAGGATCGGGAAGACCTGTCCCAGGAGAATAATGGCTTTGTTGAGGGCCATGGAGCGAGGGGACGTTGTAATTATGTCGAATGCTTCGGTGACGCACGCGCGATTGCCTTCGAGCGAGCCAAAATTGTGAGAGAAACCCGCAAGACCGATGGTGTCCAGTCTGTTGCCGTAATCAGAGTTGGATCGCATGGTGGGTAAAGAGGAACACACGATATGTAGTTCATCCTTCAGCGCGGTAATGTCAGAAACGGTGAGTGAGTGAGTAGGGGCGACCATTGCATGAAACGTACCAGCTTTGGACCTCGATGAGAGCGCTGTCCCCGCCGCTCGACTCGATGAGGACATCCCAAGCACCTTTCGCCTAGAAAGCGGGTTCACAATCACATCAGCAGAAGACAGAATACACTTTCAAGGGGACCTGACTTTGTATGCTGAATCGTAGAAAATCGGCGTCAACTGCCGAATCGCAGCGATGCTGAAAGCTGGGGTCAAAGATTTGCGTTGTCTGCCAAAGTTGATCAAACTTTGCTCCGCAAGTCCGTCAAAAATATACCTTTTGTGATCTTCTCCATGAGCCCATAGCAGACCCTTTCCATACTAGATTCAAATATTAGCCACTATGCAATGAGAGTCGTCTATCACACACGTAAATGGCAAATGATTCCTTGGTGAACGGGGTCTGAATATATGTGCGCGACTCCTTGGAATAAAAGTGTGCGATCGCCCTGGGATCACACAACATGATTCGCTGACTCCCCAGAGCCGACGGAATCGCATATACTAGACCATATTCCTTTGCCCATGCTTCATACAGGGCTCCCGTATCCTTGACACTGCGGATACGCTGCCCGACTCCGTACACGAAGCTGTCACTAGGGGGTCCTCGGAGCCGTGTCGTGTAGAGTTGCCGGCGGCAAGTACGGAACAGTTTAAGGAGGATCCAAATCGTCGTCACGCCACCAAGAGTGATATCGAACGCACGCCATCGACCGTGGCGGATGGAAGACATCATGGTGACCAGGGCTTCCAACGCCGTCCTGGTCGCAGATGATGCGTCGAACGGCATGGTCGAGATGGAGCAAGGATGGAGATGGGGGTAGTGGACGACTACGGTCGGTGGATTTCAGATACGTTTTGATCCTCTGATGCCCTTTACATAAGTCGTATGCCTTTGCAAGCCCGGTTCATCACGAAGCTGTCGAGACTAGCCGTTCATTCAAGTTTGAATTACAAGAGTCGTTTACCACTGGAATGGATATATTCCTTCCAGTAGACTATCCATTCAAGCATCGAGCTTAGCATGGGGTGCGGTAGTCACGGCACACGGAGGTCACTGAAAAACTGGGATCGAGATGGTTGGCGCCGGGGGAAGTAGGAGGTCGGACTGATAGGCATCACCACCCCGCTCGGAAATGGTGTCAACGGCGCGGCACAAGGCGGACAGGTGGGGCAAGGCAAGTTAAGGTAAGTAGTAGCTGACGTTGTTCACAGGTTCGAGAACGGCGGGGCAAAGTGGAACTTGTGGAAATGTTTTCGTCGCCTCCTTTGGTAGTAAGTAAGAGCGTGTATCAGCCACGATTCGACTTGTATGTCGTCCTATTTGACTGCTCTGTTGTGAACTTGTGACTGGGACTTACTGTCGGGTTACGTAACCATCAACTCTCGTCCGGCGTCCATTTAGTGACACTAGCTGCCGCGTTTCCGCGCTTGACTGGAAAAAAGCCCAGTCCGAACATTCCATCTTTTTTCGTGAGTCGTCATTTGCGGCATTTCATTGGTTCCATAGGTCGCCTTACTGATTTACAAGCAGGCCCCATCACCCCGTGCTGCGGGACAATTTCCAATACACATCATTCCGCCGAGACACTGCATCATAAAATTTGCGTATGGAGGACCGTCAGCGGGGTTTGCAGTCGCACGTTCGAATTTCCACGTTTCATGTGGGCAGAAGGTTTTCTCCCGTGCACAGGAACTTGCTGTTGGAGCCATTATTGATAACGAGAAAGGGACGTGAAACCAACCGTTCAAGGCTGGTGGGTGTTGTTCTTAAGATACGAGCTGATCCCACTACAGCGCAAAGGGTGGACACGAACAAAGGGCATCCGGTCAAGGAAACGGGATTGAGCGATTCTAGACATATATCATCCGACACACAATCTCAACGCCATTATGTTTCATCATATCACTAATCTCGAATCGTATCAGGATTCTCACACACAGGGTCTGCCAAGTATACAGCAGATGACCATGTGTTACTACCAAACGCGGCAAACGTGGGCCTATAAAGTCGAGGTCTCCGCTGCCGTTGCTCTTGACTCGTCCCCCACTCAAGCCCACTTGAACCTGAACTTGCTTTCTCTGGAAACGGTGGCGTCTAGACGTCAAAAAGCTCCCTTCCAAGCTTGAGAATGCTTTGATAGCATTGTTGACACGCAAGTATCGCTCCATACCCACTGATATGAAGCGATGCCTGTTATGTCGATAACGCCATCGCGATTGTCCGACGTTTTAGGTTTTGAGCGTGAGTGCTCCGTTCATTCCAAGGTTGACAGGGACATTCTTTAGGTCGTCATCGAAGAATCTTCAAGTTTGGGGCCCAGGGGAATATGAGTCTGAGGACTCCTGGCGGATGTATCACTGAGGGCTGAAGAGCGCCTAAAAACGATCCAGCCTTGGTTACAGAGAGACCTGAAAAGGATACAAAGTCCTGAGCTATCTAGTACTCTTTGTAACTCGGCAAGTCGCGACCTCGACCGAGATACATGTCATGGGCGGCAACTTCGTAACTGTCGGTAACGAGAAGTGCGGAACGAGAATGAAGTAGTACCTGGACACAACGTACACGACGAGTGAGAAAAACCGGTGTTAGCATGCTGTGATAGGCTGTTGAAAATAGAATGTCATACTATTCGGAGTTGCCAAAGCGGGTGAATTATCTACAGAGATAAGTCGACGTCGCAGTTATCCTCACACTGACGACGACGACGACGACGCTGCTGGTCGTTCATTCTTCCGTCGCGCTCGCCAATAAGCCTTTGCCATTATTCGCTAACCGTGAGGGGCCTCAACAGCAGCACAGCCTCCGCTTAATTGGGGGACATACGTCCCATTGGCTCTTCCTCTATTTCTCTGCCGTGACCACCATGGCCGACCTCAGCTCCCAAGTCGAGTCTGCCCCGATTCCCTCCATCAAAAGCCTCAAATCTCGGTTTGAGCAATTTGCACTCGACAATACATCGTCGGGCGTACATTCCAAGGCAAAACTGGCCTCGCAAGCACCAATTCTTTCCCAGAGTTACTCTTACTCTGTCGGAGCCCCTAAACCGGCGTCCAACTCTGATGGTTGCATCGCGCAATCTCAGCCAATTGCACCTGTTTGCAACTCGCGCAGCAAACCGTCGTCTTCGGACCCGAAGGCGGCGGCACTTAAGCGTACGCCTCCGCCCCCGCCTCCAAGGGCCAAGAAATCGTCATCGTCTCCTATTCCATCACCTCTCCTTCGTCCAGTCCCAGTGCCGGCCGTGCTGAGGTCGCCCAATGGAAGTCCAGAGCACGAACCGCTTTCCGTTCGGTCTCATCTCAACGGGACAGAAGAGGATGGATCTTTGCCCAGTGTGGCCTCGTTGCGCAACAAGTTTTTGTGAGTAGCCCCTTTGTCTCTGTACCTTACTCGGTTCGCCCGCGGGTTCTCTATATTAACCTTCTTGCAGATCCCCTATACCAGTGCCAACATCCAGCTCCTCCCCTCCCCAGCCTATGACCCCCCGACCTCTACTCAGACCTCCAATGATGACGTCGCAGAGTGATTCAGTGGTAACCCATAATGCACCACCTGTAATTCCTCCCCGGAATACACTACCTGGTGTTTCTCAACCGCCTTTTCTGGACGTTTCCACGGAAATGACCTCGCCTGATGTCATCCCAGCTGATGCCTCACGCCCAGCTAACTTTGTGGCCATGCGGAGTCGTTTTGCGTGAGTATCCCATGATCTTAATATCCAAAGTTAAACATTCAAAAACATAGTTCAAAGGATGTTTCCAAGCCACATCCTTCTGATGACAATTCATCATTGCGTAGCGAACCGAATATCTTAATAACAAGTCCCCCTATACTACCTGTTCGGCATGCACGGCCAATAAACTCTGCACTTTTTTCCCGGGAAGATAGTTTGGAACCAAGTAGCTCCAGTTCTTCCCTTCTAAGTCCTTTTTCGGACGATGAATCGGAAATTTCGGAAATTTCAGAAATTTCTCTGTCACCCGTCGCGCAGCCTCGGAGGGCACATGGTTCTGGTGTATTCCCCTATGCGAACGGGGATCACGACTGTGATCGGAAATCTCCGGGCAGTTCCAGCGAGAGCATTTCCAGCTTCCCTCTTCCATCGAAGCCAAGACCGCCACCTCGGCCGGCGCGCCCACCTCCCCGATCAAATGGTATATCCCCACCCTCGGGACCCCCCGTCACGGGCTCTGCTGCACCCACGCCCACGCGGCCCGCTGCACCACCGCTTCCATCCCGTCGTGTTGTGCAGGATGATAATACCTCGATTGAAGGCCCTTCTGCAGCGCCGCCTCTGCCGGCACGTCTGCTTACCTCGCAAGGTAATGCCCCCACCACCGTTGAAAATGCATTACCTGCCGGGGAACGTAAATCTGTCGGCAACGCAAGACTCCCGCCACCGCCGACACGCAACATTGGCCCGGGTGACAAGTTGCCTCCTATGCGTCTTGCAGCCTCTCCGTCGTCTGACGAAGAGTTTGGCTCGGAAGAAGATCCCCGTATACGTGGCGTTGAATCCCTTCCTGATTCAAGTCATTCCTCGAGACGTCCTCCCAGTATGCCCAGTGCTAGCTTCATGGAATACAAAATGCACGTGCCAGCGCATTCCGGACACCTCGCGGTTGCTGGGTCTGGCGTAGTGGTGGCGACCGGCCACCACATCAAATACTACGATCTTTCGTCCAACGATGGACTGGCGTGGGACCTTGATACGAGAGACGGCATGAGGGGATGTCAGGTATCATGCCTCGAGTTCAGGTCTGCACGCAATGAAGTGGACAGAGGAAGATTCCTATGGGTCGGAACGAAAGAGGGGCATCTACTCGAAGTGGATGTTGAGATGGGGGTGTTCACATCTTCCAAATTCGGGATCCACGCATCTCAGGTCACGGGCATCTTTCGTCACGGATCGGTCATGATCACCGTCGACGAAGTGGGCAAAACATTCATCTTTGATTCTGCAACGAACGCGACATCGGCCGCTGACGGGGACTCGCCCGAGGATGCTAGTCTAGTGTTCACCACTCCTCGGGTCTACCGCTTAGGAGAGAAAGTCGAGTTTGCAAAGTTACTTGGTGGCTTATTGTGGACTGCGATACGGACGGACGTACATGGTACAGGTACGACTTCGGTTCCCGTCGTCCGCGTTTACGACATATACGCTCCTGGGAGTGTCGGTCGCTCGGTGACACCAACCCATCATACTGGTGCGGTAACCTCGGGTGCCATCCTCCCCTCCCACCCTGGCCACGTCTACTTGGGCCACGAAGGCGGATTCATCACCGTTTGGAACATTTCTACAGACGATGGGATCCCTGCTTGCGTCGACGTGGTGAAAGTGAGCGCGTCCGACGTGCTTTGCCTAGATGGCGTATCCGATCGCCTATGGGCTGGTGGGCGAAAGGGTACAATCACCGTCTACGACGTGAGCTCAAAACCGTGGGTCGTTACCAATTGCTGGGATGCTCACGGCGGGCTTCCTGTTACGCGCATCTTCGCGGACCCTTATGCGACGGTGCACATGGAGAAGCTCAACGTGGTCAGTGTGGGACGGGACGAGCAGATCCGATTTTGGGATGGCCTGCTTGGTGCTGACCGGATCGGTGAGTGTTTGCCGTTGTGTTTTTTATCATATCTTGGACGCTTATTATCTGATCAGAGCAAGAAATGCTGAAGCGCGAGCGCGCCTTCAGTACGTTCCGAGATCTCAAGGTCTTGATCGTCACGTGGAACGTGGATGCTGCCAAGCCGGACGCCCTTGTTGGCGACCCTGAAAATGTCCGCTTCCTCCATGATGTCCTCACCTCTGTCGGCGGGCCCGACATCGTCTCCTTTGGGTTCCAGGAAGTGATCGATCTCGAATCTCGCAAGATGGCCGCCAAAACTGTCCTTTTAGGAGGCAAAAAGAAGGGTGATGAGGGCAAGATCGATGAGAGAGTGACTTCGAGCTACAGAAGATGGCACGATCGGTTAATTCAGGCAGTCAAGTCGGCGATGCCTCCTGACTCACCGTATACGGCGATTCATACAGAGAGTTTGGTCGGGTTGTTCACGTGTATGTTTGTCAAGAATACAGTGAGGCCTTCTCTAAAGGATGCCGCAATCGCGACCATCAAACGGGGAATGGGCGGGCGATATGGCAATAAGGTGGGCTGGTTCTTTTTTTGGTGGCGCTGTGATGTTGACTTGATGGCGTTTTCTTTTTTCAGGGTGGTATTATTGCGCGATTCGTGATTGACGATTCGAGTCTATGCTTTATTAATTGTCATTTGGCTGCTGGACAGCATCACGTCCGTCAGCGCAACGCGGACGTGGCGGCGTTTCTGGAAGAAACCAACGTGTTCCCCGCGGAATCGGACAAGTTTGAGTTTGTTGGCGGAGGCGACGGGTCGATGGTGCTCGACCACGAGATCGTCTTCGTACGTTTATCTCCCTCACCTCTAGGTGCCAGGTACGCTGACGGGAAACATCCTTATTCAGCTCAATGGTGATCTAAACTACCGCATCGACCAGCGGCGAGATGCCGTGATCGCCGCGATCCAAGCCAACGACCTCGATGCGCTGCTCTCGCACGACCAGCTCCACCGAGAGATGAAGCACAACCGCGCGTTCCGGCTGCGCACCTTCCAAGAGGGTCCGCTCACGTTTGCACCGACGTACAAGTACGACCGACACTCGAACGAGTTTGATACGTCGGAGAAGCGGCGGGTGCCTGCGTGGTGCGATCGGGTTCTGTGGCGCTCAAGAGACGAGGGACGGGTGGCGTTGTTGGGGTATCGGAGGTGGGAGGCGAACGTGTCGGATCATCGGCCCGTTTCGGCTGTGTTTAGGGTGACAGTGAAAAAGGTGGTGGATGCGGCCAAGGAGCGGGAGAGGCGGGTGTTGGAGGAGTGGTGGCGAGGGGTGCAGTCGGCTTTGCTGGCGGACGCCAAGGCGTTTTACGAGGCACACGCGATGGTGTGAGGAGCATATATCCAAGATATCAATACATTGGTTACCGTTTTCTTTACTTGTATGCACATGGACCTTTATGGACTAATGTTTCTTTTATGTTTTACCTGTTTTACTTTACATGTATTGTTCACTGCCATGCATAGATTTGCATTTACCCACCCAATTCGAGGACCCTGTTCCCTAGACAGAAAAATCCCAAATCTGGAACACGACATCATTTTTCGCCTTGGTTTCGAGGCAAACCCGACCAAAAAAAGGATCGTAGTCCAAGAGCCTGCGCCGGTTCAACGGTAGAATGCGAGGATAATCAACGACCTTGACCTCTCCTTCAAGCAAGCGCACATTGTATTCGGTGACCGAGACGTGTGTGCCTTTGATCGGTACGTGAAAGACCCGACCGGTGCCGTTGAGGCAGGGTTTCAAGAACGCGGCAGGGCCAATGTCACCGAGCCTCGGGACCGTGTGGTTGGAACGTGATGTTGCCCACCTCACCGTCAGGGGCAGCGTGAAGACGGAGCGTGCCAGAATGCGAATCAAAGTGAAGCGGGGACCCGGAGGTGTACACTCGAATGGCGATGAGCACGTCTTGCGTGGATGGATCGACGACTTCATCATGCAGGATTACCGAGCCATTGAGGTGGACATGAATGCTAGGGATGGTACCGTAGTGGGAAGGGATGAGAGCGGTCGGCGTCATAGTAGCCAAGTGTGAATGGGAGGGTGTACTGGCGATGGGAAGTGCGAATGCCTCGAAGAAAGTGCCTCACTGAAATGTACCACCTTGGAAGTAGACTCGCCGTCGGACTCGAATCACGTGCGTCCGCGTTGAAATGCATCTGGGTCCCTCAGATGGCAGTAACTATGTCGCGGGCATCAAACTTTAGCCGGAACGGAATGGATGAACAAAGGCTAACCTCGTTTGCCAGCCACATTGGAGGGGCGGCGTTAAAAGTAAACTGATTGCGCGTGTGCACATCCAAGGCGACGACCCGCCACTGATTGTTGAGATAATCACCCAGTACAGCTTGAATGACAGCCACACGGGAGCCAACGTCAACGCTGTACCAGGGGATATAGGTGGGTCCCAACAGATAAAGGAGATCTAAAGTCAGCTCAGATTGATCCCCCAATTTCAACAAATAGATTGTACTAGAAACAATGTCAATGTGACCTCAGAATAGCATGAGCAATGTTAAAGCTCACAGCTTTCTCGTGGTCCGCGTTACCTCGCTCAACACCAAACATGCAAGCGTGCGACCCTTGACATCGATCACAGAGTCACAGTGAAACGACTCCAGAATCCCATCTGTTGTTCGGTAAATGACTCTCGCACCCAAGGACTTATCGAGGTGCAGATCATAACAGTGGACTTCCTCTCTAAATGGGATGAGTAGAAACTGGCCAAAGACCAATGTTACGTTCTGTGGTCCCTCTCTGAAAGTTTTGGGACACCGAATTTCCCGCACCTTCAGTGCCAATCTCTCCGAGTTGGTACCAACGCAGGAAAGCTTTCGATGGACGCGGAAACTAGTAACGAGCCGTATTCTAGGTCGTGTCTGGATTGGGAGGGGAATGGGCCTGGAAGGCAAAGAAACTCGGCTATACGATAGTCATTCGCCCATACTCCCTTGTGATAGGTAATTTTGTTCAAGTATCGAGAGACCTGTCATAAATAGGTTTGTTTCAGGATCATTGTGCAGGGAACCGGGTGCATGAAACAGCACAAACCCTGCGTATTCGCAATATATCTGGAATATTGATGTAATAGAAAATTATATGCAAAACCTCCGGCGGAAGCTCGTCGACGGAAATCGTCGTTCTACCTGACATGCTGTAACTTGGTTGTCTCGTGAGATCTGAGAAATCTGTCACTTTATATCGGATGTGGAGGGACGCACGCAAAAAACTCGGGACGTCGACACGCTGCTCTCCGTTCGAAAACTACACCTTGACAATCAGTGAAACCTGGAGATAACTGCTCTCTGATTATGTAAGCAAGCATGATCTTTGATTCCGGCGGATTCTTGTTTCAGTGGTACAATGCCACTTAGTAGTACTACATGCATCGACCTAGATAGAAAGATTCCAGATCTCGATGACAGTATCTCTTTCGTACGTCATATCTTGGACACAAATCCGACCAGAAAAAGGATCATAGTCCAAGATCTTGCGTGAGCCCTGAAATCGTAGGATGCGAGGATAATCAACGATCTTGGTCTCTCGTTCTCTACGAACGTGTAGGTCATATGCGATTGCCGAAAGGAAGATGTTTTGGACTATGTAAAACACCCAGCCGGTGCCGTTGAGAGAGGGTGTCCGGACCACCGCGGCACTAGTGGCAATGAAAGGGCCATGAGGTTGAAATGTGATGATGCCCATCTCATCCTCGGAAGGCGTGTGAAGGCGTAGAGTGCCACATTGAGAAACGGACCGTTGAGAAGGACTGCCACGGTTGACAACTCGGATGGCGATAAGCACGTCTTGCGTAGCTGGATCGAGGACTGCGTCATGGAGCATCACTGCGCCCCAGAAGTAGACGCCGACGTCAGGGATGATGCCCTGGTGCGAGCGAGTGAGAGTAATTGGTGTAGTGGTGGTCATGTGGCAATCATTAAGGGCTGGAAGTACAAACGCTTGGAAGAAGGTGCTCCATCCAGTAGTCTGCGCACCAGCTAGCTGCAGTAACACCACGTGTGTTGATGTTGAAATGCACCTAGAAGGGGTCTTCCCGTGTGGGAACTAGGTCGCAGACATCGTACCTCAGCAAGGACAGGACTAAGACGCATGAACCAAGGCCCACCTGGGTTGCCTCCCATATTGGAGGGATGGAGGTATCAAAAAGAAATTCCACGCGAGTGTGCACATCTAGGACGATCCACCGCTCATCTGGATATCCACCACATAGACCGTGGATAACGATCACTCGGGGGCCAAGTTCAACACTGTAGACACTAAAACCACTGTCTTCAAATCGATAGATAAGATCCACAGCTAGCTGAGATTGCTCTGCCAAATTCAAAAAATAGATTAAGCTGAAAACAACTTCAGCGTGTGACGTGAAAATCCATTCAAAAGCCCACATTTGTTTCTCTGCCTGCGTTGCCTCGCTCAACACTACACACGCAAACGGGCAACCTCCGAGGTCGATTGCAGAGACACAATGAAACGACTCCAATTTGCCAACTGTCGTTCGGTGGATGATGCTCGCAGCCAACTTTGGGTTGTCAAGGTTCAGATCATAACAGTGGACTTCCTTGGCCAATACAACAAGCAAGAATCGTCCAAAGACCAAATTTACACGCAAGTTACGCAATCCATATGGATGTATTGGGGGTTCGAGGCGAATCTCTCGCATCTTAAGCATTGATTTCTTCCTCAGGATAGTACCGTGACCAGTAGAGATATTTCGATGGATGCGAAAACTGGTAAGGAGCGCATCTTCTAGGTCCTGTGTTGATTGGGCGGTGAATGGGCCTGGAGGGTGGACAAACTCGGCTGTACGATAAACATTGGCCCATATCTCTCTGTGGTAGGTAGTTTTGTTCAAGTATTGAGAGACCTGTCATAAAATGGGATTTTCTCAGGACAGTATTGTACGGGGAACCAGGTTCACAAAACAGTACGAACCCTGCGTATGCGCAAAATGTCCGGAATATCGATATGATGGAAAATTACGAGCAAAACTTCCGGTGGAAGCTGGTCGAGAGACAGCGTTGTCCCACTTGACATTGGGTGCAACTTGACTGAAGTACCGAAGTTTGTTGTTCTGTACCACAGTACTACTAGATTACTGAAAGAGTGCAAGGCAGAGTTGGAACAATCCGTGAGAAATATTTCTCAAATTTAGATGACAGCTTGTCGATAAGCGACCACCATCGATGCATCCCGTGCTTTGCATTCAAGACATTCTTCTCGAAATCTTTGGCTCCTGTTGTGAATATGATGGAAATCGGCGGGTTGGAAGTGCGAATCTCACTTCACTTGCGAGGACATGCAAAGCTTTCAAGGAACCGGCGATACAAATCCTCTGGTCCGAGTTGGAAGACCTAACGCCTCTCGTACGATGTCTTCCTAAGGCATCAAGGAGTAGTGACGACGACAACATTGATTCAGTGAGTCTGATCTCTTCCCCGTCAATGCAAGATAACCAAAGTTCAACAGCTCTGGTCGTTGCAAGGACCTCTCAATCTGACTGATTGGGATATTATTTTGGGCTTTACACGTCATGTACGGACCTGTCACCTATCTCGTTCAGCCGGTTTAGAATCGGACAGTCTTGAGGAGCTTTCCCAACCCCCAGCTTCGATCCCACTCATTTTTCCAGGGCTTCGTGAAGCGAGGATCATATATCCTGCTGTTGCTGCTGCCCCCTTCCTGCGACATTTAGCCAGTCCCAGTTTGACAGTTCTCAAACTGAAAACCGTAGGCCTCTCTATGAACGAAATCGACATTTTTGGGGAAGCCTCTCCGAACGTCATGACTTTTGAATATGACACAACAACCGTTCTGACCTTCCGCTCAAACACTGACAGAATCTCAAATCTCATATGTCGATGGTCACGGCTCCGCTCTGTTCTATGCGAAAACCTCGCTTCGAATCTTTTGTCCCTAATCCATCTTTCACACATGCCTCACCTTCACTTTCTCTCTTTCCAACTTAACGATGCGATCGTCGATCAGATCCAGTCTGCTTGGCCCAGGCCATTAAAATTAACATTTCCTGCACTTGTTCAGTGCAAAGTGCACTCTCATAATTTCCCTACGATCATGAGGTTCTTCGATCATCTTCATCTCCCAATAACTGGACGACTCCATGTCGACACGACTTTTTCGACTCCCCAGGAGATCCGTTCATTTCACGCCACCCTCCCAGCAACTTGTAATTATCGATCTCTTACCCATTTCTCAATCTGTATTTTCCACCTTGGACGAGGATGCTTGCGCTACGATCATCTCCATCCTCTGACTGTCTTTGTAAACATTCGAACCATAGACATTTCTCAAACGGTGGAGTTGAACGCACCAGAATTACTCCTACTAGCATCTTCGTGGCCCCATTTACAAGTCTTCACTGTGGGCTGCGGCGACATGAAGCCAGGCGATGGCATTACCCCTGGAGGGTTCTTACAGCTACTGGAACGATGCCGATCACTCCGCTATTTCAGCTTTCTGTTCGACGTCCATGACTACACGGAAATCTCCCAGGGACATCCCTGGCGTGGCCTTAAAATGCCAGAAAACGCAGTCATCGACGTCTGCAAGTCCCTCATTGGGAAAGAGTCAGTTGAAGCGCTTGGCACCTTCTTCCATGTCGCTCCCTTTCCCGGATTCACCTTGTTGGATGGTTGGGAAGGCCCTGATGGAGAACGCTGGTGGGATACTCTTGAACTGTACAGCCATCGATGGTCGATGGTTTACTCGCTTGCACAACAGACCTGGAAGGACCGGATGAACCTGCGGAACTCTTTGGAGACTCGAGGTTAGGTTCGATCATGGTGGGCTACAGGATATAAGACTTGTACATCGAGTTATTGCACACATCCAGCACAGACGATCGCGAGTCGACGCGCTGGTTTTCTCGTCAGTCTGGTCAATCTCCTTTGGGTGTGGCGATGCCCACTGTACCTGAACAGTCTCTTAGGTGACCGCATGCACACCTCGCTCTACAATATGCGATTTCCACAGATTGAGTGACTAATTAATCCAGCAGTCTCGGTGTTGGTGGTGTTACACGAGAACCTTGTATATACCGACCTAGACAGAAAGGTCCCCAACCTCGATGATCGTATTGTTTTCCCCTTCCACGCAAATATGACCGGAAAAAGGATCATAGTGCAAGAACTCGCGTGCCGGGGTCTGAAACTGTAGAACACGAGAATATTCGACGAATTCGAGATCATCCTCTCCGTGCAAGCCGTGCACGTCGTGGCCGAATACCGACACAACGTTCCTTTGGCCCGGGACTGCCGTATGAAACACACTACCGGTACCATTGAGGCAGGGTGTGTGGAACGGTACACCGTCATAGGCCCCAAACCGACCACGTGGTCGGAGTGTAATTGTGTCCACCTCACCATCAGAGGTGGCGTGAAGGCGGAGGGTACAAGAACCGGTGAGGACTTTGAGGGGACCCAAGCACGTACACTCGGGTGGCGACGAGCACGTGTTGCGTGGATGGATCGAGCACTGCGTCTTGGAGAAGCATTACGCAGCTTACATCGGCGCGTACGCTAGGGATGGTGTTGTTGTGGGAGGGGATGAGAGTTGTTGGTATTGTGGCAGTCGAGCAAGAATACCAGGTGGATGTATCGGCAGCAGGGCGTGAAAACACCTCGAAGAGAGTGAACCATTCATCCTCTCCGAAGAAGAATGACCAGGCTCGAACCGCGTGGGTCAACGTTGAGATGCATTGTGGTCGATTTAAGTCATGTAATTAGTATGTCGCTAGCAGGCCAACCTTGCTTGCCAGCCACGTTGGAGGGACAGCGTCAAAAGTAAATTGAGTGCGCGCGTGCTTATCCACGGCAACGGCCCACCACTATTTGCTGGGACGACGACCCTGTAGAGTTTGGATGACAGTCGCACAGGGGCTAGGAGCAGTTCTGCGCCAACGGGTATTTAGACTTTCCAGCTGACGAAGGAAATCTAGTATCAGTTCAGATCGCTTCCCAACTTCAGTAAATAAATTAAACTAGAAACGGTGTTAATATGACCTTCGAATAGCGTCAACAACATTAAAACTCACATTCTACTCAGACTCGTCGTCCATGCGATCTCGCTCACAACCATACATGCGAACGGGCGACCCTCAATATAATTACAGAGGAGACCATGCAGATTCCGTAGTCCATACTGCTTGTAGATCTTGAGACAGTGAATCTCTCGCACTATTAGCGTTGATCTTTCCGTTACGATGGTGAAGCCACCAGAGACAAGGTTTCGATGGACGCGGAAACTAGTAACGAGCACGTCTTCTAACTTGAAGTCATTTCTAGATTGGAAGGGGAATGGACCTGGAAGGCAGAGAGACTTGGTTATGCGACAGACATTCGCCCATACTTCCCCGTGGTAGGTAATGTTGTTCGATTGTTGCGAGACCTGTCATGAATTTTTTTTCTCAGGGCGAATGTGCAAAAAAGTTACAAACCCTGCGCATTCGCATGTTTGCCGGATATCGAGGAAAGGAAATAGATTATGGCGTGCAAAACCTCCAGTAAAAAATGGTCGAGAGGCATTCGCTCGTAAGATGACCTGGTTTTTCCCACGCCCAAAGACGGGGCAAAAAACGAATCAAATGCCCCCCTTGTTTTGTTTTTCTTGGGCTACATCATAGATTGAGTGGATGTAACTGTATTTCTAGTTTCTCACTTGGTTAACGGTGTGATGCTACCCCCTTGGGCCCGCAGTGTAGGATGTCTAATTTTACACCGCATCGTCTTCGTTTCGGCGTCATGACATTGGCAGGTACCGAATCGACTATCGCACAAACAGAACAGAAAAATCCCGAATCTGTCTGTGTGAGGACATAAATCATGTCTGAATACTGAATAGCTGATCAGCACATCATGATGGCGAATGTAAAGATGCCAGTTGAGTAAGCGCCAACCTTTGGTGGAACAAGACACTCCTTGTATCAACTTGAACCTGGATGGAAAAGTCCCAAATCTCCAGAACGGTATCACCTTCCTTCTGTCGTTCGGGACAAATCCGATCGGAAAAAGGATCATGGTCCACGAACACCATTGGAGTCTGGAACCGCAAAACGGGATATTCGACAGAGTGAAGCCCTCGTTCCCCACGGATGTCCAGATCATATTCCATTGCCATCACGACCCTAGTTCCGTCTGTGTAAAACACGCGGCCAGTGCCGTTGTAGGAGGGATAATCTGAAAAATATACCTGGCCACGGCCTGTGCGGGGTCCATGCGGTTGGTATGTGATGGTACCCGCCTCACCGTCAGAGGGGTCGTGCATGGCACTCAAGCGGAGAGCTCCACATGGAGAGAGATCGCGTCGAGAACCAGGGATATTGCTCAGTTTGATGACGGTGAGCATGTCTTGTGTGGATGGGTCGGATACCGTGTCATGGAGAAGCAGATTACCGCCAACGGGGACGCTGGTGCGTTGATGGGATATCCCGTGATGGGAGGGCCTGAGAGTGGTTAGTGTTGTTGTGGTCGTGGGACAATGGGTTAGAATTGGAAGCGCAAATGCCTGGAAGGTGTTCCATCCAGCGCCCTCGATATTGGCTGACCGTGCCAGGACCACATGCGTCGACGTTGAGATGCACTTGAGAATGCCCCGTCGGAATTTCTAGGTTGCGGGAATCAAACGTTGCTTGGCTAGAATGGAATTCATGAAGAAAGGCCCACCTTGGCTGCCCCCCATGCTGGAGGGATGGAGGTGTCAAAATGAAATCGCATGCGTGTGTGCACATCCAAGGTGACGACCGACCGGTCAGCGTGGGCGAAGTGACCCAGAACACCTCGGAAAATCATCACACGGGGGCCGAGGGTAACTTCATGGACATAAAAGTTGTCAAACTGGTGGATAAGATCCAGAGTCTGCTTAGCTTTAAAACAATATATCGAGCTACAAATGAAGAAAAAACATTAGTGTGACCTCTCGCCGCAATCGTGCCGGGTGTTAAAGCTCACATTCGTCTCATCGTCTGCACTGCCTCGCTCAACACCAAACATGCAAATGGATGGCCCCCGACGTCGAACGCAGAGACACAGTAAAACGACTTCGGGATGCCATCCGACCTTCGAAAAATGATCCTCGAACCCAAAGATTCCTTGTGCTGCAGGTCATAACAGTGGACTTCCTTACCAAATGGGATGAACAGGAATCGTCCAAAGACAAACTTTGTGGGTCCATTTCTAGGGATGTTGGGACACCGAATCTCTCGCACCCACAGCGCTGATCTCTCCGTGTTGGTGATACAACCATCATAAGAAATATTTCGATGGACACGAAGACTGGTAGCGAGCGCGCTTTCTAGGTCATCTGCGGATTGGGAGGGAAACGGACCTGGAGGGCGGACCAAGTTGGCTGTGCGGTATGCATTGGCCCATACTTCCCTGCAGTGGGTAGCTTGGTTGAGGTCCCGAGAAACCTGTCATAAAATAGCGCTGCTCAGGACTAATGGTAGGCTAGGGACAAACAAAAACGGCACGAACCCTGCGTATTCGTAGAATGTCCGGAATACCAATGTAATAGAATATAATATACAAGACTTCGAGCGGAAGCTGGTCGAGAGAAAGCGCTGTTAAACCTGGCATGCTGCAACCTGACTGGATTTTTCTACACATCGCGAGACGTCTGTCAAATGGTTTCAAGGAATGTACTTGCACTGGATGTGGGACGTACGCAATATGTACATATGAAAACGCAATGAGTGAATTGAGCTTTGTGACGTCCACACACGCAGTCCTTCCTGGGAAGTGAGCCTTGGAAGTTGGGGTCAATGGGAAAGCCATAAAAATGTTGTCTCTTGGCGGTGATTGTTGGCGACAACGGTGGCGCAGGATTGGAAACATATGTGAAGACATTTGATGCAAAACAATAACACTTGAGTAGCGTTGAATTAGGACATCATGACAATCTCTAATCTCCACATACTTGCAAGTCTCCGACGAGATACATAAAAAATGCCCATTCCCAGAAGACCCAAATACCCATGCAGTCGGAGTGTGAGGTGTGGGAACTTGAAATCAATTCTTGCTCCGCCCCCGGCGCGCATGTCAGAGGACAGGACCTGGATTTCGATACACACGCTGCGGACATTGCAGGCCGAAGAAACACTTCTAGATCACCCACGTTTTAACCTACACAACAAATTCAATTTGACAGTCGTGCGATGAGGGAAAATACGTATTGCAAGCGACGGGGGTCTTGACAGGAAAAACAGAACTTGGACGCGTTGTTGCTTAGGTGACATTGGGCTTTGCCGAACGTTTCCGGGGTGGGCGTTAGCGGAATGCCTGTACAGAATGTACCTGACGTCCAAGGGAGAATTATTAGAGCATGTGTCGAAATAGAAACGCACAACCTGTACCTCAGCATGTGATGTGCACCGCCGTTAGCAGTATGACTTTGTCCACGTCGAGTATGTACCTGGTTCGCCACGATCTCGGACAAGAAAGATGGAACCTGCAATCCTCGTTAACATTGGGAAGCTAGATAAAAAGAGGAAAACGCACCAATAACGTGTCCTATCCCCGGGCGACGATTCCAATGGTCCTCTCCAGTATGTATGGTCGAACGTCACATTCGTGGTGTCCATGCTTCTACTTCGTCGACATGCCTGGTCTTGCGTGTTCACGGGCAAGACGGGTGCCGGACACTGCCATCGAATTGCACGCTTGGTCTGGCAGGCGCAGTCAAGCGCCGAAAATTCAATAACCTGAGGCGATGAATCGTGGGTACAAATCCAATATATCACGGTTTAAGCCTGGATGATGGACTGACCACTTGTTTACCACACCTCCGCTACATTGCACCGCCAATCATGACTGGGCCACTGCCGACGATGACCGGTAAGTGCTCGTACGATGTAAGATCATTATGCTGACCGAAATGGTGCAAGATTCCCAGTTGAGCCAAATCGACGTCAGTAGCTGGGTGTATTCAGTAGCATTTTCGTCGAATGGCGAGTACGTTGTGAACGGGGATGCAAATGGAGTTGGAGTGTGGCAAACTAAAGACGGAGAACAACTGGCAAGACTGCAAAGCTCCTCAACAGTCTTGTGTCTCGCCGTGTCGGGAAATGACGAATGGATCGCAGCGGGGACATACTGGGGCGACGTCCTCGTGTGGAGCCTGGAGACATACGAACCAGTCTTGGAGTACAAAGAGAATTTTACCTCCATCCGCGCGGTCGACTTTTCGCCCGACTCGTCTCGTCTCGTCTCGGCGTCGTTGGAAGGCTCGACGATTGTTTGGGACGCCGGGACGTGGAAACAGATACGAACACTATGCGAAGGTCGTGCCATGGGGACCGCCAAGTTTTCGCCGCAAGGAGATCGCATTGCGACAGCGACCGAAGAATCCATTCGTGTCTGGAACAGTAACGATGGTCGCTTACTCGTCGAGATTCGAGTCCAAGTGACCCCATGCTACAACAGAGGTCTCGTCTGGTTCACCGATGACTGCCTCCTCGTCGTAACCAAGAGCGCAATCAAGAAATTCGACGCGTACACGGGGACAGTAATCACCGAGTGGCCGGTTCCAGAGAGCTCCCACCGCTCCTGCATTGCCCTCCCAAGGCATAGGGAGCTCATCGCATACTCGACTGGTCGCACAATATCGTTTTGGGACACATTGACACACACCCATCTCACTCTCATCCAACATACTCAAGATATAAATTCCATTGCATTCTCTTCCGACGGCCGATTTCTCACAATTGGTGGTCAGGATGCCAAAATCGGCATCCAAAGTCTACCTCGTATTGTTGTGAGTTTCGTGAGCCGTATTTTAGCGCGTCTGGACCGATCTTCTTTTCCAATAGGCCTCGATCCCATCCTCTCGTTTGCACCCTACTCTTCGGGAACCTTCCATAGTAGTTGACGACCCTGTCCTTGAGTTATGGAAGAACGATCAACTCGAAAACGCAGACCGCCTCTTGACCACAGCAATCACTGCGTCCCAGAATCCAACTCATCATGCTCTCGCGAATCGAGCTCTCGTGCGTGCTCGTCTGCAAAAGTGGGATGCAGCACTCGAGGATTCTCAAAGAGTGCGTGTTCCGTTCCTTCATTTATCTGTTTTTTCTGAAACACGCGTCAACTTGTACCAAGGCCATCGAGATCGATCCATCCATCATGGCACTCATGGCAAAGAGCGTGGCACATGTAGGCAAGCATGAAAAAGACATGGCCTATCGGACATGCGACGTCGCACTTGAGCGCTTCCATTCATCCCACGTTACCTTTCTCCTTGTCGTCAAGGTTCGCATTCTCCATCCACACTTACCTCGCCGCTGCTCATTCCTCTTAGGCAATCATCATATTTATGGCCGGAGACTACCCTGACGCAGTATCTCGCCTGGACGACCTCATTGCTATGGTCCCTCCCAATTCACTATGTTATACCGTTCAGGTCGTACACAGGTTACGCGGCAAATGCGGCTACTGACAGCTCACGACAGGCATACATGTATTTCCTTCTCGGAAACTCACAAATGGAGCGTCGCGCCTACGAACAGGCGATACGGTCGTTCGAGCGTGCCCGAGCCCAAATACGAAACTATCGCGACCCGGCGCTCTTCGCGATTTCACTGGTAAGATTTTTGTGGCTACCTTGCGACTGGTCTGAAAGCTTATGATCTGTCGACAGTTATCCGGATGGAAATTTGATAACCTCGACGTCACAATTCGACAACACCTTTGTGAAGCCTTGCATGCAACGGGTCGAATCAATGATTCAGCAGAGTCCCTGCTTGAAATGGTCTATACCCTTGAAAAGGATGTATACACGAACGGGAACAATGTCAAGTGGATTGTCGGTCAGGTGATCTTATGACTTTTCAGTCGCATATATTCACTACGTCTCAGACTTCACCCACCAGTGTCTCTCCGTTCTCGACGACAGCGTCACAAAGACAGTGGGATACGAAAAAGAAACGAAGCAGCGTGACATTCTCAACCCACAAACCACTTTGCGCCTCTTGAAGGAGTGGACGAGTGTGTCCTTGATGACCCGCTCCTGGAAAGATACTTTAGTTTCTGCTACTAATGTGAGTGTATGCGAATCTTCTTTGCCCTATTGTGTCTGACACTCTGGGTGTGGAGCTCTTTGTTTCTAGATTTACGGTCTACCGAGCTTTGTGTGAACATTTGGAAACACTCGGTCAAATGATGGACACTAGCGAATGTTATCGCAAATTAGTGGACGAATTGGGAGAAGAAGTAAGTGCAGAGGATGAACAAGTGACATGGGCTCTTGGTGAGTGAGCTCATACGACGAGGAGTTGTGGTCAACGCGACCGTTTCGTGGTAGACTTCAAGTGCCGTTGCCTGGAGAAGCTAGAAATGCTTGGAGATAGTGCGACGGGTACTGGAGGGCATTACGATGCCATCTCTCATTATTCAGAAGCACTGGCCCTTGGTCCCACTAACCCACATCAGCTCCACATCAAGCGCAGCAAGGCGCACCTGTCCGCGGGTTCGTGGAAGGAAGCTTTACATGATGCGAACAAGGTGCATTCAATTGTCTTACACTGGTTAGCTGCCATTGATTGAATCAGCAGATTATCGAACTTGATCCCTCGTCTCCGTGGGGTTACCAGAGGAAGCACGCTGCTTTACACAAGGGAGGCGATTATGAAAATGCGATACATGCGCTTGAAGACATGTTTTCGCGCATGTCAGGATCATCCGACCCAGAAATACTTGGTGAAACTGTCGACACCACGTTCAAGTTCGCTTACTGACCATGCCTTGCAGAGTACCGGCGTCAGTATGTAACTCCAGGAGAGATGAAGACGGCAATCCGGGGTGCTGTTCAGGATGCCATCCGTGACTCGCCCCGCGTCCTCATCAATACCGTCTCCGGTCGACTTCTCGATAAATCTGGACAGGCTGCTGCATTCGAGTCACTCCCACTCTTCAACAAATTAATATCGTCCGCGACGACGCACATCGACCGTGCCAACATAGTGCATCACGTTGCGCAGTACTATCGTTATGCCATGTTTTCACACAAATGGCAAGGGAATGAACCATTGTTCGAAAAGGTTGCATGCGTGGTGGTGTACGATCTCAACGAATCCGCCACTCACAATAAACTCAAGACTTTTTGCAACGTTGTGCGGGAAGCAGGGTTGTTTTGGGCTTGGAGCGATACATGTTGTATCAACAAGGCAGATCATTTCGTCCTCCAAGACGCGCTGGTTTCCATGTTCAAGTGGTACCAAAACTCTGCTCTGACTCTCGTTTTACTCTGTGGCGTTCGCTCCCCGTCACTCCGCGGTGACCTTGTTCGGAGTATCTGGAACTCACGCGCGTGGACTCTCCAGGAATACCATGCGTCAAAGGTAGTCCTCTTCTACAACGAGGACTGGACGCTCTACAGGGAACTCGACATTCCTAATCACAAAGAGTCACCCGAGATTCTCTCGGAAATGGAGGAGGCAACAGGGATCTCGACGCAAGCCCTGAGTGTACTCCGACCTGGCCAGGATGACATACGGGCGAAGTTGTGCTTGGCCTCAACGCGGCAAACGACTCTCGAAGAAGACGCAGCCTACTCGTTGATGGGTATATTCTCCACGCCATTGCCGGTCGTGTATGGCGAATGGGACCAAGCGCTCGGGCGACTCTTGGCTCAGTTACTCACGAGCTCGGGAGACACACACATTCTCGCATGGACAGGTAAATCGGGCACATTTAATAGTTGTCTCCCGGCCAAGATTGCTGTGTTTAAGGAGATGCCGACATCGTACATTCCTTCTTCTACCCCAAACGCGGAACTGGATACAATAATTGCAAGACTACGTGTGGCTTCGCTCGATCACACTTCCATCGTAAGACTGTGTCACCGACTCAATCAGCTTCCTCTACCGACGTTTATGGGACAGAGGATGAAGCTTCCATGCATTTTTTCCCAACTTGGACCTATATCGCTCTCTCAGAGTAGGTCGGAACGGGTATTTCGTGCACAAACAGCTTCGCTGGGGATGGTCGAGATCAGAACTGACGCAGATCTCTCCCGATTCCGATCTCTATACCTCGTCCACCCATGGATCGACTTTCTCCTCGACCGACAGCCCGCCGCGAGTCCCGTCGAGCCAACACACGAGGAGCGACTGAGCTCCTCTTCCTCGATACCCGAGGTGCCTTTATCCCCGAGTCCATCCAGCAGCAGCTCGACAGTCGCGAAATCGCGCAAAGCGCGGTTCTCGTCACGCCTTGGGCTGCCGTTTGGCGGACAATCTTCGAGTTCGCCACGCCTGCAAGACGCGGTCGAGTCTCCCCCGTCTGCTCTGGCGCTGCGAGTGGGCGAGAAGGCAAAGCAGATGCGAGACCTGCGTGTCGTGGCTCGACTCAGGCAGCCGTTTGGAGCGTTGTTACTCACGCCGAACCCGGGGAACGTGATGGCGTACAGGAGGGTTGCTGCGGAGAGTTTGATCATGGTTCAGATTGAGGACATCACGCCAACGATATTGGACAAGCTGGTAAATAGTGTTGGAGTCCTGGACGTACTTTAATGGGATGGACGCCCTCGAACGCGATACCTGGACCACGCAGTATGTTACTTGTACCCTTGATCATTTGGCTCACTTACTGTAAATAATGCCAGCTAAATTTCAATGCGACACGCGGCTCGTTTCTCAGGCTCGTATATGGGGCCGCTGAGTACTGTGAATGTTGAAGACCGGCATCACAGTCTTCACTCTGCTCAAGGTGTACTTGCGGCATTCTAACAACTAAGGGTACACAGAAAAGGGTCAGTAAAGACCCCAGCATGATTCAGGGCGAGCCGTACGAAGATGCTACTACTAGAATTCAACTTGGCGTCGATCGGGATCTTCCGATTCTTCACCCTCGGTTCGTTGATGCATGCAGAACTCGCGACTTGCGTCATCCATGAGGCCGCCCTGAGGGTCACCGCGCGTGTACGGCCAGGTGGCTGTGAGAAGTTGGAGGTGACACATTCGAATGCAACCCCCGCCCAACACACCTTCCCGGAGTGCCATCGCGGACTTACACCTTCCTGGACGTTCTGTTCATTGGGATCATCGATGACCTTGCAAGGACACCAGCCTTCAAGCTTAGCGCTAGTACACGTCTACAAACAGCACCCAATGCTGCCTTGAGGCTCCCATGCGGATTCATTGAGTTTTACAACGCAAGGATAAAAGCTGAAGAACACGTACGGTTGAACTTGAACGTGAACAACCTCTTCAAATGGCCACTCTAAAGTACGTTCTTTTTAAAAATTCTACTGGAACCTTAGTGGCAGCTCCCTGGGCAGACGCTGACATCCATAACCCTCATCAATTTCCCACTCACGTGGTTACCTTGCCTAGATCTGCATTTCCACCACCTCCGGAGGATCTCACCAAGTACATCGTCCCCTCTGAAGGTCATCAATACTCCGAGGCTGGGTCCTTCGGTGACGTCTATAAGTGCGTGTACGACAGTAGCTTGGGTCGTAAACAGGTACAAGTTTCATAAATTGCTTACCCTTTGGTTTTCGTTTCACTCTGTTACCCAGGTGGCAGTTAAGGCTTTCCGGTTCAAGTTCCCAGTGGACGCCAAAAAGGTAATTCTCAACGTACAATCTAGATGTCTCTTTAAGTAACCTGCCCTGTAGATGGTGCGTCGGGAACTGGGGATCTGGAGAAGATTGGACCACCCAAACATTGTTCCGTTTTTGGGTATCGTCACTGGATTTGGACGGTCTGGTTCCAAGTCCTTGGTCTCGTTATGGATGAGCAATGGAACCCTTGAATACTTTCTGCGAAGGTACGAGGGTCTTGAAGTTGACCATCGACTCCGACTGGTGTGTTCCATCTGCGCTCTATCACTGTACTCAATAGACTGTAATAAATGCTTACAGTTGTTTGACATCGCAAACGGACTTCACTACTGTAGGTCTCCCTTCTTCGTAACTGTCCTAGGCTAAATCATCCTCGCGATAGTGCATTCCTATACCTTACCTGGACCCACTCCTTCTTCCTGCATCTCTAATCCAATACTTCATGGGGATCTTAACTCTGTATGTAGCCGTCGAAATTCTCTTCGTACAACTCAATCTTTGACAGGCCAACGTGCTTCTCGATGATGATTACACCGCACGCTTGGTTGATTTCGGTTATGCTTCCATGGTGGGAGACATACCTGATGCAATGATTTACCTCAAGAGATCTACTCGTCGCCCAGGCGCTCTAAGATGGAACGCGCCGGAACAGGTTTCACCAACCTCGCAGGCCGTATATCGGACGATCGAAAGTGATGTCTACTCCTTTGGATGCATCGGCCTCCAGGCAAGTCTATTTGGTATCGCGTTTGTGCATTTTCTCATCCGATTATAGGTCTTGTCTGGTAAGCAGCCTTGGTCGGAAGTTAGGGAAGATGTCGCTGTCATACTTCTGTTGAGCAAGGGTGAGATGCCTGGCCGGCCGGATTCCCGGCCCATACACGACCAGCACTGGGAACTCGTCGAGCGCTGCTTATCACCAATCCAAAACAGACCTATGATGACGACCGCTGTATCCTGTATCGAGCAATTCCTGGGGCATTTCCCACACTCTCAACCTCTTCGCGACGTCATAGCGTCGCTACCATGTCAAGACCAACAGTCTGACACAAGGGAGTCTTCATACTCCACTTCCACAGCAGGTTCTGGTGACGCGACCACTAGTGTTGTCGTTCCAGATAACCACGATCAACATGTTTTAAAGTAAGTAACCTTCCGAAACTCGCCCTCATCCCAAGAAGTCACTCACCCAAAATGACAGCGGCTCAGGTTCCCCTCATCAACGAATCAGCAATGGCTTTGGGTTTGGCCAACCTTTGCCTGCTATTTCTGAGTCTGCCACAGGGAGCGAGGGATGCTTCCCTGCCGCTGCACCTATGAAGGGGTTACCGACCCCTTGGGTATTCAGGGTGCCCCATCAGTAGAAACTTGCAGAACCCTCTCGCCATACAAGTTTCGCGTACTGATATTTATGAACCTTCTCGATGGTGTTGATTTCCCCGGGGAGGTGAACTGGGTGTATAGAGAGTTGTGATGCTGGGTCATCTGGCATGTGGTACAACATATGTATTGTAACAGCTTTGATTTTATTTTACATTACTCGCTTTTGCGTTGCTTCCAAAGAGTGACTTGCTAGCATTACAACAGTAAACGAACCTGCGTCCTATCTAGTGGCTTCGAACGAATGTCTACACGCATATCGACGAAATATATACACATAAACATGAGCAACCATGCCGGTCATTATCCCCCCGCTAAACACCCAGATCAATCAGCGGAAACAAACCTTGCCAGGACCCATCCTACATCCCCTGCTTCGTACCCAACCCCATTGTTCCTCGCCTGTACCTTGAGCAAACAGTCCTTGTCCTTTTTGCTCACAAAACACCCTGGTAGGTCGGCAAACGCAGAAGGGTGATCTAATTCTTCCATCACCTCAAAGCGATCGCCATCTACGAGTTTGAAGAAGGAATGACCGCGGTATGGAGCATGAGGCGGAGGGCTGTAAGATCGAAAAGCCCGGATTGTGTACAGGAGTGCAGAAGTGTCTCCCGTGACCGATTGACGTATCCGAGACGAAGGTCGTGAGCTGGGTGGGAAGGAGAACCGCATTCGCACTCTTGGGGAAACAGGCGGCACATCTGATTGGGAAGAAAACGGGAGGGTCAGGTACATTTTACACAGCTCAGGCAGATAGTTGCTCACCACGCACGGGCGGTGGTTCTGCCAATTGTCCCGACAGACCAGTCTCATGCAGCGCAGGAGGCATGTTTTGTACAACCAACCATCCCGATAAGTGACTCTCTTCCCAGATCAGAAGCATCTGCTGCGCAACCTCCCATTTCATCCGCCAACTCCTCAACGTTTCCTCAGTTCCACCATACCGTTCGTCATCCTCCAGCAAGGAGTTGAAAAGGCCCACCCACCCGTTCCTGACGCTCTCAAGGAATCCTTGTATCATTACACGGACTGCCAGTCCAATCGCCCGATCCATCGCATTGAGGAAGAGAGGCAGTTGGTCTAACATTTTGCAACGAAGGGAATTATATCGGTTACGATTTTTAGATGTATCTGGACGTAGGAATTTCACCAAAGGGGAAGAGGATGCGCGGGGTTCAAGGGCATGCATTTCATGGAGAAGCTGCCTTGGGTTCTCGGTCAGCGCCTTCAGTTTATCGAGGAGTGGAATGAAGGTCATTTGGAGATCACTTTCTAGCTTTGTGCAGAGCTCTAACAGAGAGGATATCAGGGAAGTAAACGCATTGTATCCGGAGGGACACGGAGTTGACGGTGGCACAAACCCAAGAACGGTACCAAAGGTGACGCCCCATCGATGAAGTGATTCCAGAGAATAACGAATTTGCACCACCCACTCTTTGACATCCTGGGTGAGGCCATCCAGAAAGACGGGATATTGGTACAGTCGGCTCTCTAGCTGACCCAGCTTGTTCGCTTCCACGTTTCCGAGCCCATCTATTCCACTAGAAATGGAGGGGATATAGAGCGCCAAGGAGTAAACTTTTTTGTGGCTGTTGAAATTTCTTGCTACGAATTCCATCCGGGCACAGGCTTGAGTAAGTGCTGGCAAATCGCTCCGAGCGACGCGGCTGGCGTCGAGGATAGAACGAAGCAGGTTACAATACTCGGGGATCCGTCGCTTCGGTTTCTCGAGGAGTGAAGCAAAGTCTGGAGTACGAGTGTCGGACGGAAGGTGGCTCCGAATATGGGTGGGATAGTTCCAATTCTCCGGGGATAGTGAAAGTTCGTGAAGACGAGCAAGCGCTACTGCATGGGTCCTCAGGTAGGTTTCGTAAAGAGGCTGAAGGGCTGGGATCTATACTCGCAAAGGAGAATTAGTGTGAGGTAACGACATGACTTGGTACTTTTTCACGAACAATTTGCTGGAATAATTTCCCCACTTCGTCCTCGCGGTTACGGCCAGCATCACATGGGCGATTGAAAACCTTCTCCAAGTCTTTCACAAAACGAGACGAAAAACTTGCGATGTCACTAATGTTTCTGAAAATGGTGTGTACATCGTCCTCGGTCATCGAAGGATAAGCGAAGCTAGAGGCTGGAGATGGACCCGTCTGAGCATCTGGGCCAAACGTCGACGGACTTGGTACTTTGCCTCCAATAATGCATTCGTCAGATGAACGGTTCGTCATCAAACGACACCCTACCTTGAGCAAGTGGGAGATGTATCCTACAGACCAAAGCGAGATCATGAGCATATCTGCGTTCCGAAGAAAGAAGTTCGTGCATGGTATCCGGCCTGCTCGTGGCCTCATGTGAATTGCGTGTCAGCGGTATGGTGATACTGGAAGCGAAGTCGGAACGGGTTTTTCGCGTGTCCCTGGGGGTTGTTCCTGGGACTAGGGCCGTCAGACGCGCCAGCGGCGACCCGTTCATGGTGCTCAGTTGGACAGCGTACGCTGTTTCGTCTGTCGGGGCAAAAGTAACCTGGGCGTTAAAAGCAAGTTGCTCGTCAGCTGTCCCAGCGCCATCTTCGGTTCATGCTAGTCGTGAGAGAACACTGGATCATCGCCATCGCACACTAGCCACGCACAGCTTACGTATAATCAGTATTGTCGTGCTTCACGACTTCACGTTTGATCGAGACGTATGCCGTCGTCCACATATACCACGACCTCGGTACCAGGTAGCCATTTCGGTCTTTTGGATTTAATAACCATGTGACTCCTTTGCGTGGTATGATCTCGTGCTTGAAATTGAAACTTGCGCTGCCGCAGCCCCTGTGACACGACTCTACGGCGATCTTGTCCTGCATTCCAATTTTCTCAGCAGAGGTAATTTGAAAGAGGACCAACCACTCGGAGACGTCGCATCATCATCCGGGTGTCAAGGGTTTGACGCCAGCCCCTGACACTCAGTGTCGACGGTCAAAACTCGACGGGGGAGCAGTCTGCCAAAGGTGTAGAGTGGTGGGGGCAGTGCAAAGCAGCCATCCGGACACCATGCGGAGGGACTTTACACCACGGGAGCTGGATTTACGTGCGCTCTGGCAGACAAAGTTCCTTCGGCCCCCATGCAGCGTGTCTCTTGGAGTCTTGGTTGTGGAGTGACAGAACGTTCCAAATGGCTGTGCACGACGAACCAAAACTCGCTTGCAGGATGAAGAGCATCAATGACCAGAGCAGGCGCTGGCTACACATTGTCCTGCACGTTCAAGCTCAAACGTGAAGCCTTAAAGTTATTGACGGCTACACGGTCAGCGTTCACGAGAACCGAAAGGAATCGGACCTTTCCATTCCAGTCTCCAAACTATCTGAATGACAGGTCAAAACGTGTGCAGGTGTGTAGTAAACAACGTGTCGATGCCCAAAGATTGGGAACCGAATAGGGCTTACCAGTTCCTCTGTTATGGCACTGCCACACCACCTTCCCAGCCAGTCAAATACGAGCGCCAGTCGAGTCACTCAGTGGGCAGGCGCAATTGCCCACGGACCATGGTCCAACGCTCTCCACCAATGGACACCCTTCGGTATACTCCTTTGTCCGTTTCTGTGGTCAGTGGTTGACAATCCTTTTAGATCCGTGTATCATCGTGTTGCGTCCCCGTGCATTTTGGACCTCACAAACTGTATCGTCAAGGTTCATGCTCAGTACCTGGAAGGAGGCAGCTTTGGTGACGTGTACAGGTGTCAGCTCGAGAGTGGTTCGGAGGTTCGACACCACTCACGCCACATCCTACTTTCTCACTCGTCTTAAAGGTGGCGGTCAAAGCGTTTCGATTCAGGTTTACGTTGGAAGGAGAGGGAGCTGATAAAGCTGCTAAGGTATTTGTCACGCTCAAACATTAGCACAAATGGTCTGAAACGCATTGCAGATTTTTCGTCGGGAACTCCGTGTGTGGAAAAGATTGGATCACACAAACATCGTTCCGTTTCTGGGGGTCGCCCACGGGTTTGGAATGCGCAATTCCACCTCCTTTGTATCCCTGTGGATGCCCAATGGCACCCTAGAGAGTTTCCTAGCGCGATACGATGACTCGCTCATCGTAACGCATCGCCTCCACCTGGTGCGTCACTGTAACACAGGCGTCTTAATTACACGCGATAATGCATCTCATAGCTAAGAGACATTGCCAATGGGCTTAATTACTGTAGGTCCTGACGCTATTAGACAATGTAGACAAATAACCCCAATACAGTGCATTCCTTTCCAGTTGTCCACGGTGATCTCAACCCTGTGCGTCAAAAATGGAACGGATGATATAAAAACTAACCAATTCTCAGAACAACGTGCTCCTTGACGCGGACTATACCCCGCGCTTAACTGATTACGGTTGTTCTTCCTCAGTCGGGGCAACCTCGGAAGGTTCAGCTTACCTTCGAAGATCCACCATGAGATCGGAATTCCTGCGGTGGATCGCACCGGAGCAAGTTTCTTGTAACTCAAAAGAAAGATTCCAAAAAACCACAAAGAGTGACATATATTCTTTCGGTTGTGTCGCTCTTCAGGCATGTCCATGTGGACGGAAGGAACATCGCGCCGTGTCTGACGCTCTTGTAGGTCTTGTCTGGAAAACAGCCCTGGTCTGAAATGCGCGAAGACGCGTCTGTTGTCTTGTGCCTGGCTCAGGGTCTGTGCCCTGCACGTCCGGTGACCAGGCCTATGGGCGATCAGCATTGGGAATTCATCAATACATGCTGGTCGTTGACCCAGGAACATCGACCGACAGCGAAACGCGTCGCATCCACCATGAGGGCATTTATAGATGAGCAACCGACTGCGCAACCAATTCGTGACGTGATCATGCCGCTTTCGCGACAAAATCATCCACGATGCCCTACGCGCATCTCCATGCCAGACAGGTGAGAGAGCACGATGGGATACTGAATGCAGGTGAGCATGGTGGTTTTTATCAAAGTGAACACATTGAAGAGTATAGGATCACTGTATAGGACTGAAGGTTTTGTTCGTTCGCTCCTCTCCCCAGGAAGCATGTTGCAAGCATCAGTTTATTGATGTACAGATTTTGAAGCTGGACGGAGATAAGTTGCTTGTTCGTACAGAATGCACGCATGCAATTTTTTGTATGTATGTATTCCGGCCATGTTGGACATTCCACTGACATATGGGAGTCGGAGTGAGGTGCCTGGTTGGGCAGGGAAAAGAAATCCATTGCAAATGATCTATGCAGGTAAGGTAAGGTGAATCTATGACCACCAGCCTCCAACTAGCACACGTCCTCATTCCCCTTCTCATTCTATGATCAAACAATTGCAATGAGCAGAAGTAGTGAACCGATGGTGGTGGATTGCAACGACAATGTTCGCGTGTGAAATAGAATGCGACGTAAGTCTACACCGTCAATTTTTCGTCCAACTCGAAGGGATTCGTCTTTTTTGTCGGCTAGCGCTACGATCGTTCGGGATGTCGAAATTCGAAAACACTGTACAGAGGTAATACATTGATTGCGGAGCTCCGGGTGATCGTATTGCGACAAGTTCTAGGGCGCATAAAATCCTAGCATCTCAAAAGGGTACATCGATGTCAAAGAAAACCAGAAAATGTGACACTGGTAGAGTTGGGAGGATACGTACCCCGTACAGTGTGCTGCACCAGACCCTGTGCAACAGGAGCCTTATAAAACGTGGGAAACCTGCTCGACACCGTGATACCGCCCAAACCCACCTTGAAGTCGATCGAATCCTTGCCGGCTTTCATCCTCTGCTCTACGCGATTGCCCCTGACGTAGCCTGGTGCATGAAAGAGCTCGACGACGAGAGCGATGACCTGGGCGTGATCCGAGTTGCGACGTGTGTTGTTCACTAGGTCGATGAGCGTGGCATTTCCAGGGTTGGTCGCATCGGCCGCGCTATGGGCTGTGAGCAGCTCCGGGCCCACGTGCGGTTGGGGTAAGACCTGAAGACCGTAAAACGTGAGTAGGTTTTAATGGTGATATTCGATGTTGTATGCGGCTGGGGTCCAGTCGGCTTCAGATTTCGCAGTGGGTAGGAGGTTTGCTATGGTCGTGTAAAGGAAAGCGGGGCGAGTTGGTGAATGAGCGCTTGAACCCCCACGCAATTGGTGCTCGGAAAATTCCGCCTACCAAACAGCAATACGCTGGTCTGACAATATGTCAGTGCGGAGGGAGTGTTGGCGGATGAGCGAGGGATTCCGATGCATTTGCAGCAATATTATGTAGCTTACTTTGAGTGGTTGGGAAAAAGATGCCACTGCCTTGGAGCGTCTCCGAGTCTCAACTTGAACCCGTTGTAAGCCCGCCATGGCCAGGCTGCGGGAAATACTGAGAGGACGTGGGCGAACGAACTGGACCATTGGGGTGACGACGACGTGCGGTTGCACCCATACGTCGTCGTCCAGTGACAAGATGGGAACTGATGTGACTACGTTGTGACCGTGACCACCGCCTTACACTTCAAGTACCGTGACCAAGCCGTTCACATTACTTTCTCTGCTCGCCTCAATCTCGAAGATATCTCAGGAATCTCGTAAGTTTGCAAGTGTCATTTTCATGCAGGCGCTAATGTCGTAATACATAGTGTATCTTTCCTGGACTACTCATTCATGTCGACACTTGCTCACGTCGAAGAATTCACGAAACTCGACACTCGGTGCAATATCCTTCCTCTCAAGCATTCTCTTCCAGTCGAGATCCTTCGAGACATATTTATCTACTGCGCCGATTATTGTTACTACGAACACCAGCACTGTATCGTTCCGAGCGTGCCATGCCGAGTCAACATTTCGTATGTTTGCCGCTATTGGCGCAATGTTGCTCTGGAGTGCCCAACGTTTTGGGCATATATTTTTGTCGCATCACAGTGCTGGACAGAAGAGCTATTGCACAGATCGAAACAAGCTTCGCTGAAGGTATCCATAGATTTTCGATCGTTGCCATCCCCATCCCGATCGTTGCGGAATCTAGAGAGAGTGATGGACCACGTAGGACGGATTGAAGAGCTATATCTGACCCAGCTTCCAACCTCGCACGTTTATCGGGCTCTCTCCAAACTTTCCACTCCCGCTCCTCGTTTGAAATCCCTCACGTTAATCATCGATTACCAGGAGTCCCGGCAACCATTACACATTTCAGGACATACGCCCGCCCTCTGTACGCTCGAGCTCTCATGGTGTCCGGTGCTGTTGCAATCATTCACCTTGAATGCCCTCACGAGTCTCCGCCTAAACAACTTTGTTCCTTACGAGTTTCGGCAAAATGTGAAGGACTTCCTGGTTACACTGAGGTGTATGCCAAACCTCAAGGATCTACACCTCTGTAATTCCTTTCTCGATAAATCTGGTTTTCGCTCCGGTGCAATGTTCACGGCCTTTGATAAAATCGATCTACCCCACCTTTCTCGCCTTTTTCTTGATGCGTCATGCTCTACGGTGTTTGCATTTCTTTCCTGCGTCAATATTCCATTGAAAACAAACGTCTGGCTGTCACTTTCTTATCGCACATCAGAAGATTGGAAATATTACAACCCGTTTTATTCACTCCTGGCAGAAAGATACAGCATAGTTGGAGATCCAAACTTGTCCATCCCAGTGATCCGTTCAATTACCCTCGACCTCCCGTTCGGACTCACCTGCAGTCCGAATGAACGTACTTTAACCTCCTTGTCGTCGGCCGAAGTGTGGGAATCCGATTCTCCTTTTCAGATTTCATTGGATAGCCACTGCATAGAGACGGCCCTCGTCAATGTCTGTCACTCCTTGCCGCTCTCGAATGTTCAGAGCCTCTACGTCTTCGAACCCGAATTTGACTCGATCGTTTGGACAAACATGCTGCGCTGTCTTCCCGATGTACGGTACATCAACTTACACGGGGGCACGATGTCGGGTTTTTCCATGTTCGCTCCTGATCCCCCAGGCATGCAAGAACGGGATGGGCTCGCTGTCGATGCTGGACGTCCGTATCGCGTCATGGCACCCCTTCTGGAGGAGCTCGAGCTCGAAGGGACTGTCTTCCAGCTGGACGATGGTTTCTCTCCGGCGACATTTCCGACGACGCGCGACAGGCTGTTTTATGCACTGTCTGAGCGGCGGGGCTCACGTGGTCGTCTCGCCATGATTGATTGTGAGATGGACAGTCATATGGTGAGCTTGGTTATGGAATGGGACGATGGGGTTGTTCGCTTGGTCAGCCAGTCGGTGTATGCGAGCAGCGAGTTGCAGGGAAACGATGAAGTGGACGAAGCAAACATTGATGAAAAGGATGGTCAGGAGGATGGTGCCGATGCGCTAGAAGGAGAAGACAATGAGGGGAGAGGAGGAGGAGGAGAGTTTGTGTAACTTGGTGGGTATTCATGATTACGATGTGGTTGGGCTTGGTAACTCAGCCAACGGTTGATGGCCCCATCCTAGACGCACACTATGGAGCACGCCATGCTGGTATCTTTGAGCTGCATGGTCCATCCGAGGCTCCTCGATGCTGCTACCGTCAGAGTCCGAGTCTGCAGTGAGCAACAACGCGCTGAGACTCGGGTCGTGGTTTGCTCAACTAGTGTGTTTCTCACGTTCAGTTTCCAGACATATCTTTCACGTCAACATGGGTACAAGTGCTCATATCCCTGCGATTCCGCTTGGCCTGAGTGTGTCAGCCATATTGGAACCATCAAAGTCATGTTCCGAACAATGGCACATATATGTTGGTCTCACCATCATCTTGAGTCCCTCCACCAAGATACAAATTGACACCTATGCCTGCCGTGCCACCGAACTCTTCAAACTCATGCCCGAAGGTAATCGTGAGGCGGCTCGATACCCGTCTTTCAAAGATCAACTCTCATCTCATACTTCTCTCCATCCAACCGTTTGACCATCTCGCCCTCACGGCGACCACCATTTTCCGCCCGTGGATCGGCGTGGTAGAGTACCTCTTTCGTTCCGTCGCTCGTCTGGTTTCTCGTGGCGGCTCGCGGCTGGAGTCAATGTGTCACGTTTGGCAACTTTGAGCTGTACAAAGGACCGATAAGACGGCAGCATTCCTCGAGTCGAGGTTCCGGGATGCGAACAAGATTAGTTCCACCATGATCAAGGCGATCGAGCACTTGTCAAATCTTATTTTTTGGCGATGGGCTCCTCCCTGTCCCATCTGTTTCAAAATCACCATCTACGCAGGAATCAGATGGACGCTCTAGGTATCAGTCCCTAAGCCCTAATTCCGTCTTTTCGCATGACATCTGGCTAAGGCGACCGCTCGGAAAATAGAAGACGGACGAATAGACTGGCAGTCGAATGATTTTTTGGCCACTCTGAGGGACCAAGAGTCTACTAAGCCTAGTAGTCTTGTGACTTGACGGAAGGCAAGTTTCGTCCGACGATGTGGCGACTGCGGGCGTTGTCCATGTTCTAGAACGGATCAGTGTCCTACCACTCAACCAAGATAGTATCGCCACATTTATTTGCCTGTACATCATGACATGTACAGTTTCAAAGCCACTCTTATTAAAGAGGGCAAGGTGACGTTGAAAGAAAAGTGTACGAGACGTCAGGGGAAAAGAGGTGTTCAATAGCCTGACCTGTGTTGTAGTTATTGTTTGATAGTGATGGCACGATAGGGTGTTGGACCCTTAAGGTCCCTGCTAGCCTTGCCCACCACGTCTCCATTGGAATTCTTCATGTTCATCTGTCGCGCCGTCTTCGTTCCATACGGATTATTTTCATCCCATGCCTCGAGTTTGTACAAGACGATGGGATCAAACGAGGGCATTGGCTTGAGTTGACCACCAGACACGTTGGCTCTCAGAGCCCACGATGCAGTGTTCAAACATGGAAGCTCGACAGTTCCGAGAATCAGAGGGCCGACCCTATCATCCTTGTTGTCGATGGTCACAACAACATTCCCGTTGACAGTATTCGCCCGAACCCTCATCCGGATTTCGTCCCCTTCAGCGATTGTGAACTTTTTCGAGTAGTACTCGTTGCCAGAATACAACCGCCGATAAGCTACGCACAACAAAAGATGCGATGAGAGAGATTATAAATTCACAATTGAATGCTTCCTTACGATAGTATTGAATGTCGGTCGAGTCGCACGAGAGAACGACACCAGCCTCAACACCGCCGCAAGTGAGATGATCACCAATCCCGACCCCAACATAAGCCATTTCTCCAACTTCACAAAAAATTGGTGGAACCCTCAAAGTGGCGACAATAGACTTGAACTTCCTCTAGAGGTAAGAAAGGATTAGATCACGCAAGGAATGGTCAAGGGATTAACGACCCACCTCTTTTGGTGGCAGTCTGAAACCAGCGTAAGGGTAGAGGCCATCGGCGAGAACCGTCGAAGCAGACAAGATGGTGGAGACGAAAGCAAGAGTGGAGTGCATGGCGGACGTAAACCCGAATAACGGGTTAACAATCCGGGAGCCTGAGTTTGGGAATCAATGTGTACCCACCATGTTTTATATAGGGAGTGTTTCACTCGCAAGCGAAGAACGGCGTTGGGAAATGCAGGGCCATTTTGTGACAAGATTCGCTGCTATCACTTAACAAATAGTTTCACCTTAAAGTTATCAAACAGTGGTGGAAGCGGACATCCGAGATTCATCAGGATGCACCAGTGCTACTATTACACCTCTTGTTAGACTGTTGTGCCAAGATGTTAGAACAAGCCCACATTGAGCCCGTTATATTATAAAACTGTGCTGCAGTGCAATCGCAGTGCTGTCGTTGTTAGCGGGTAAGATGGTAAGACGGGCAGACTCGCACGGGGAGATGAGGCAAGGCAGTGGCGTGGTATTTTCAGGTCAGACGACGATGGAAAACCAGTGGTGATAATGTTGACGACGTGAAAGGCCCACTATGTTGGCAGCCCCGTCCGCCATCTGTACCGCACTGGCACCCGTCCTGTTGGCCTTAGGGGCAAGATATGCAGCGGTGCTGTTGGTGCGGGTGGGAACGACTTCAAGCTGTGTAGCAGAGATGACTTATCGGCGCCACGGACAGTGCCAGTGGTGTTGAACGAATGACATGGGGGCGGTGGTGTGTGTGTCTTCTGAACGCACCTGGTATTTGCGAACTCCTGCCTTTCGCGATTGCGTCTGTGCACATTGGGGGAACATGGGTGGACAGGCCGCGCGTGTCGAACGACTCGGAAGTGGCAAGATGAAGGCGGGGCACGTACGTGTCGGGCCTGGGAAGGAGGTGATCCGTGATTAATTGCATGTACGCGCGTCGGGGGTGGGTGGACAGGCCGTGAGCATCGGGAGGATGAGAGCCGCGCACGTCGGACAAGTCAAACGAGGGCAAGGAGGTGGAGAGGAGGCACGGATGGAGTGCAAATGAGGCCGGGACGAGGCTCATGCAAGGCTCGCTCGAGGCCCAGGCGCCACCTAGGCAAATTCGACCCCGGTCATGAGAAATGGGTTAGACAGTCGGGTCTCTTTGTATGTCACATCCCACTAGTGTCACTGCCTACCCTCAGCGTCCTCTCAACATACACGGTGCCATACTTGCCATGTTCGACCTGCATGGCACTCTTCCCGATGCACACGGCTAATCCGACCACGTTCTCCCGACATGCGTACGTGCGATACGCGCCGTCACCCGCCCTTTCCCATCATTCTGGCCTGATGCGTACGTCCAACAATCTGTAGGGTGGCCCGATCTGTTGATGGCCAAGGTGAGCTGTAAGGATGGGTTGGGCCACTCGTAGCTCAGCTTGGCAGCATCCCAGGGGTCTGGGGGTAAGGGGACGCCCTGGAACGCGAGTTTGGTGGCCCAAATGACGTGCCCGCTGAAGTGATGTGGTAGATGTCATGAACCACGAATTGAATAGGCGGTGGGGCGTCGTCAACCACAGCTTTGCTGCTACCCAAAATGAATAATCCTGCGGGTACAGTACTGAATTCAATGCCTTGGTTACGATGGTGGTGAGTTTCAGCCCAGCTGTGCCAAGAGAGAGACAATTCCCTGTGTGGGAAGAAAGAGAATACCGATCTGTGTCTCGCCGAGTCATGACTAGTAAATAATCACCTCTTGTCTCCGTTGTCATCGAGGTCCGTCAGGTTCTACCAACTCATCCGAGTCTCGCTTCAATGTGTCCGATCTATTGGTTTGCTGCAGAACCGTGCGCTTGGGACGGTGTGCCCCCTGCAAACAGTCAGCTCGTTTCAAACTCGCAGCCTACACAGGAACAGTGTCAGTAATACCCCGTCCGTTGTCAGAGTCATTCGATCATGATGCATGATGACTCCGAGTCAGGTGAGTAATAATAAGCACCATGCAAGTCACCACTTTTTCGCCTCAGTTCTAACGATCAATCTGCATAGCGCAGCACAGTTGTACAAAGTTCTAACACGCTCCTTTCCACCACTGTTTGATAGTAAGTCTGAGGTGAAACTGTCCGTTAATCGCGCTGAATCTTGTGACGTTTCCCAACGCCGTCTTCGCTTGGTTTACAAGTGAGACACTGCCGGTCGCAGCGCATCCTGTCAGACATACAAAAGCATGGGGTTGTGGTGCGTTTTCAATCCCAAACCCAGGCTACAAGATTGTTTGCAGCCATTCTTGAAGTCTACATCCACCATGCGCTTCCCTTCTGCTTTCATCTCCACTCTCTTGTCTGCATCGACAGTTCTCGCCGATGGCTACTACCCTTATGCTGGTTACGAGCTGGTGGAAGAAGGATGGGTCATTGATTCCTTGATCGCTTCTTGCTTGAACTAATCTTTTCTTATCTTTAAAGGGTTTTCCAGGCCGTTTCCGCCGAATTCAATGTTCCATACGGCACTTACTGTGGAAAAGATGATATTGCTTATGTCGGAGTCATGCTTGGCGATCCTATCATCTTTTCCTGCGGCATTGAGGCCGGTGTTGTTGTCAGACAAATAAAATCTCAAGTTGATTACAGTGGTAAGGAGGCCATAAATTGTGATTTTATGATTTCTCTCACCGCATATTTTGTTACGCATAGCTTATTGGAAGTTGCATCCTGACCCTGTGGAATTTGACGACTCAAAATTATTCCCAATCGCTGAAGGAGACAATATCCTTATAATGGTCCGTGGAGCTCTTGTCAAGAACGGCGATATCACTGTGTCCTTCGAGAATGTGGATACAGGCAAAGTACATTCCTGGGTCCCCGGGCCCGTCAAGGAAATATGGGAATGTATGACAACTGCGTCGTGGGCTTTGAGAGCAAAGGTGCTGGAAAGCCCAGAAAGTACGCGGCTCCAGTCACTTCCTACGTTTGAATCTAGTCTCTCCTTGTCAAAAGTCAGCGCATGGGATACGCAGGAGAAATGGTATGGAGTGTGGCACTCAGAAAGGGTGACCATGGTTGATTCTGATGGAGAAGTGTTCGCCAGAGTTTCCAGACACTTTCCCGACAACACCATCACCATTACTGCTCCGTGAAAAACAACTGTGTTTGTATTTTTGACATGTATAGTTTTTGATGTGTTTAAATCCACTGTAGATAGTTTCCATCGTTTTTTGCAGACCATCATGCTTTCGAAATTGCTACCTAAGTATAATATACATGTGTAGTAGCGACTCGAATACGTGATTTGACAAGACAGCTTACCCTGAAAAGTCATGCAAGACACTGCCCAAGGTTATTAGCTTTTTCGTCTTGTCGCACTCGGCCAATTTGGCTCCTCTCGCCAAGCTGCGGCAAGCAAATTAAATCGGCATAAGCGCAACGTAAGACCTTGTAATATTCTTGATGCATCACCGACATCCTAACCAGCCCCTCTTCACTCACAACCTGCTACGCGTTCACTAGGCAGGTTCACGGTACTGATAAAACTCTGACTGCGGGGATGGAGGGTCCCCAAAATAAATTGATATTTGTCAAGGTGCGCAGGAAACGCTACATCTGAGTTCTAACACCACAAGGCACTTCATTAGACATTCAATAGATACAGGAAAAGGGTCAAGTACACAGGTCACACCACGTAACACGGGTGGTGCCAGGAGGATAAGTTAGCTGCCTCGAACGACATGCTGTGCCAAATCTTGCATGATGGGAATCTTGTAAAACTTCAATGTAGATTGTAGATACCCCGCCCGACAAGGTGATGCCGGACATGATCTTGTCATGCGTTGTCATGTGGTCTGAGCAACGACGGAGAAAAAAAAGAAACGTCGAACGCACCTTGGCGTCGATCGGGTCCTTGCCGGCTTTCGCTCTCTGTTCGTTGTTGGTGCTGAACGCTGCGACAGCTTGCACGACGACTGGAGCCACGGGGTCGGGGGGGCTTGGTCCGCATCGACGCGCTTCTCTTCGTGAACGACCAGGGAGACGACGTCGTGACCGTCTTCGAGATCCACGAGGCAGACATCGGCGGTGCGGTCCTCGGCTCTCCGCAGACGACAAAGCCAAGTTGCTGCTGTGTGCGCACCCCACGGTGGTCCGTGATGAAGCCCGTGATATGGAAGAGCTGAATGACGAGGTTAGCGCCCTCGGGGTGTTCCGTGCCGCGATTTTCGTTGCGTATTAGGTCGACGAGCGCGGCGGTCTGCAAATCGGTCGCGGTCTCGCTCTGGGGTGAGAGAAACATGGGGATCACGCGGCGCGGTCGGGTCAACACATGACGGCCACGGAAGGTGAGGGAATTTTGGCTGTGACATTCAATACTGTACGCGGCAAGGTCGGTTCGAGTCGAGCAACTCCAGACTTGGCGGTACGAACGAAGGTTTGAAGTTGTTTACGCATATTTGTTATTCAAAGTCCTTAATTTCATTGGAGGCCCTCGTCAGTGTCTGTCGCTCCTTGCCGCTCTCGAATGTTCGGAGCCTCTACGTCTTCGAACCCGAATTCGACTCGATCGTTTGGACAAGCATGCTGCGCTGTCTTCCCGATGTACGGTACATCAACTTACATGGGGGCACGATGTCAGATTTTTCCATGTTCGTTCCTGATCCCCCAGGCATGCAAGAACAGGATGGGCTCGCTGTCGATGCTGGGCGTCCGTATCGCGTCATGGCACCCCTTCTGGAGGAGCTCGAGCTCGAAGGGACTGTCTTCCAGCTGGACAATGGTTTCTCTCCGGCGACATTTCCGACGACGCGCGACAGGCTGTTTTATGCACTGTCTGAGCGGCGGGGCTCACGCGGTCGTCTCACCATGACTGATTGTGAGATGGACAATCAAATGGTGAGCTTGGTTATAGAATGGGACGATGGGGTTGTTCGCTTGGTCAGCCAGTCGGTGTATGCGAGCAGCGAGTTGCGGGGAAATGATGAAGTGGACGAAGCAAACATTGACGGGAAAGATGGTCAGGAGGACGGTGCCGATGCGCTAGAAGGAGACGACAATGAGGGGAGAGGAGAATTTGTGTGACTCGATGGGCATTGAAATATTGATGATTATGATATGGTTGGACTTGGTAACTCAGCCAACGGTTGATGTCCCCATCTTAGACGCACACTATGGAGCACGCCACGCTGGTATTTTTGAGCTGCATGGTCTATCCGAGGCTCCTCGATGCTGCTACCGTCAGAGTCCGAGTCTGCAGTGAGCAACAACGTGCTGAGACTCGGGGTCGTGGTTTGCTCAGGCTAGCGTGTACATATCTTTCACGTCAACCTACGAATCCGTGTTAGCCTCCGTCAGCGCATAGTACATGCAGCTCACGAAAAAAGAAAGTCCTTGGTCTCAAGGGGACGAAGCAAGGCGGCTCAATATTCATCTTTCAAAGATCAACTCTCAACCAGTACTTCTCGCCATGGTGGACTGCTGGACCCTTTACCCAATGCCGCCTTCGCTTGGTCTACACGTTGGCTGTACATCCTCAGGCTGATGGACGGACAATGTAGTTAATGTACAGGACAGGCCACTGCAGGCGTCGTACATGCTCTAGAACGGAAGAGTGTCCTGCCACTCAACCAAGATAGTATCACCACATTTATTTGTCTCTACATACATACATGACATGTACAGTTTCAAAAGCCACTCTTTTTAAAAGGCGAAAGAAGAACAAAAGGTGGTAGGAGCAACCTGAAGTGCATGCAAGGTTCAGGGACACGGTAAAGAAAAGAGGGCAGGGTGACGATGAAAGAAAAGGCATACGAGCCTGAGACGTCAGGGGAAAAGAGGGATTCAATAGCCAGACCGGTGTTGTAGTTATTTGTTGATAATGATGGTGCGATAAGGTGTTGGACCCTTAAGGTCCCTGCTAGCCTTGGCCACCACATCTCCATTGGAATTCTTCATGTCCATCTGTCTCGCCGTCCTCGTTCCATACAGATTATTTTCATCCCATGCCTCGAGTTCGTACAAGACGATGGGATCAAACGAGGGCATTGGCTTGAGCTGACTGCCAGACACGTTGGCTCTCAGAGCCCACGACGCAGTGTTCAGACATGAAAGGTCGACAGTTCCGAGAATCAGAGGGCCGACCCTATCATCCTTGTTGTCGATGGTCACAACAACAATCCCATTGACAGTATTCGCCTGAACCCTCATCTGGATTTTGTCCCCTTCAGCGATTGTGAACCTTTTCGAGTAGTACTCGTTGTCAGAATACAACCGCCGATAAGCTACGTGCAACAAAAGATGCAATGAGAGAAATTATAAATTCACAATTGAATGCTTCCTTACGATAGTATTGAATGTCGGTCGAGTTGCATGTGAGAACGACACCAACCTCGACACCGCCGCAAGTGAGATGATCACCGATCGCGACCCCGACATAAGCCATTTCTCCAACTTCACAAAAAATTGGTGGAACCCTCAAAGTGGCGACAATAGACTTGAACTTCCTCTAGAGGTAAGAAAGGATTAGATCATGCAAGAAATGGTCAAGGGAATAACGACCCACCTCTTTTGGTGGCAGTCTGAAACCAGCGTAAGGGTAGAGGCCATCAGCGAGAACTGTCGAAGCAGACAAGATGGTGAAGATGAAGGTAGAATGTAAGCGCATGGCAGACGTAGACCTGAATAACGGGCTGTGACAATCCGGGAGCCTGAGCTTGGGATTCAAACTGTACCCACCATGTTTTTTATATGTTTGACGGGACATCTTATGACGGGGGTGTGTTTCACTTGCAAGCGAAGCGAAGACGTTGGGAAACGCAGGGCCATTTTGTGACAAGATTCGCTGCTATTGCTTAACAAACAATTTCACCTTAAAGTTATCAAACAGTGGTGGAAAAGAATGTCCGAGATTCATCAAGATGCACCTGTGCTAATATTACACCTCTTATCAGACTGCTGTGCCGAGATGTTAGAATGAGCCCATTAATAAAACCGTGATACGGCGCAATCGCAGTGCCGTCGTCGTTAGCGGGTAAGACGAGCAGGTGAGGTGAAGCGGTGGCGTGGTATTTTCAGGCGAGGCGATAAAAGACCAAGGCAAGGCAACGATGGAAAACCAGTGGGGATAACATTGATGACAGGACAGCCGCACTATGTTGGCGGCCCCGTCCGCCATCTGTGCCGCGCTGGCACCCGTCCTGTTGGCTTTGGGGGCGAAGTATGTGCGGCGCTGTTGGTGCGGGCGGGAGCGACTTCGCGCCGTGTAGCAGATATGACTTGTCAGCGCCACGGACGTACAGTGCCAGTGACTGCCAGAATATCTTCACCTGGCATTTCGAACTCCGACGGAGGCAATTCAATGTGCCTAGTACCCTCGTCCTCCCTTGAACATGCACGGCGCCATACTTACCACGTCTGACATGCATGGCACTCTTCCAGATGCACACGGCCGATCTGACCACGTTCTCCTGACACACGTACGTGCGATACCCGCCATTCCATCATTCTGGCCTGATGCGCATGTCCAAAAATCTGTAGGGTGGCCCGATCTGTGGATGGCCAAGGTGAGCTGTAAGGATGGGTTGGACGACTCACAGCTTGGCAGCATCCCAGGGGTAAGGGGACGCCCTGGAACGCGAGTATGGCGGCACAGGTGGCCCACATGAAGTGCCCGCTGAAGTGGTGTGATAGGTGTCATGAACCACGAATCGAATAAGCAGTGGGGCGTCATCAACCACAGCTTTGGTGCTGCCCAAAATGAATAGTCCAGCCTAAGGTAGTGATGCAGAGTGGGTACATGAAAGCTTTGGTTACGATGGTGGCAGTCCCAGACCTGTGGAGGGTGCCGGTGAGTTTTAGCCCAGCTGACACAATTCCCTGTGTGAGAAGAGAGAGCAAATATTGTCAATCAGATTGATCTGTCTCATGACTAGTAAATAATCTCCGTTGTCATCCAATTCCGTCTTCTACCAGCTCATCTCACTTTAGTGTGTCCGATCTATTGGTTTGCTGCAGAACCGTGCGCTTGGGACAGTGTGCCCCTTGCAAACAGTCAACTTGCTTCAAACTCGCGGCTCACACAGGAACAGTGTCAGTAATACCCCGTCTGTTATCAGAGTTGGCATTCGATCATGATGCATGATGACTCTGAGTTAGATGAGTAGTAAGCACCGTGCAAGTCATCATTTTTCACCTCAGTTGTAACGATCAATCTGCATAGCGCAGCACAGTTGTACAAAGTTCTAACACGTTCCTTTCCACCACTGTTTGATAGTAAAATCGTCCGTTAATCGCACTGAATCTTGTCACGTTTCCCAGTGCCTTCTTTGCTCGGTTTACAAGTGAAACACTGCCGGTCGCAGTCCGTCCTGTCAGACATACAAAAGTATGGGGTCGTGGTAGGACCCCGGATAATACCTATAGAACCCAGATCGGCCTGGCTGGCAGACGTGTCCGGACCCCCCCCCTCCCGGTAAGGTGATTTTTGTCCGGGCGCTGATCCGGGTCCCATTGCAGGCGCTAAGTAAGATTGGTCCAGACTTCATATTTGGGTTCTACGGTGAAAAACATGGTTTTATGGAGTCAGTGGGGGTCCCAAAAAGCAGATTCTTGCCCCGAAACCGTCCCTAGGCCCTGGTTGCGCAGAGATCATGATGTATGTATTGACAGAACTACGTGTCTGGATTTACCAACAAATACAATAACTACCCCAGCTCCTCTTCTTTGTCTGTGGTACGCCTTTGAAATGCTTGACATTTGGCAAGGATTTTTCCAGGAACTCGGGTGTGGTTCAAAATGGCGAGTGAGTCTGTACAGACGTGGTGTGGATGCTTTGGGGGTGAATTATGCTGTCGCTCGGGCCTATTTGAAGCGCAACTAGGCGGATGTGAATAACTATGATACATAGTAAGTACAACGGTTGCACTGCCATACAAAAAACTAGGACAAAGACCCGGTGACCAGTCATGTTCAGATGAACGCTGGAAACCTTCATCAACTGTAGCTTATTCGGGTACCCCCTGATGGATAAGGATAATATCTGGTTCTACTTTTTGAGCGTGTGCGAAAGTATCACCGGAATCAACCATGGTCAGTTCTTTCGCCTCCCGCGCCGTATACGGTCCTTCAAAGGCATCCGTTGCATGGAGGTTGTACATCATGAAGGATTCAAACTGAGGAATTGGCTTGAGCTTCCACCTCGCGCCTGCCAATTCGTATTCGGCTCTCAAAGCCCACGACGCAGTGCCCAGACATTTCCAGACAGAGCTGACATGTCCGACGTTCATGAACTCGATTTTTTTACCTGTAGTCTCATTCTCCCAGGACACAAAGAGGGGGCCGTCGTGAGGAATAGATGCATCGACCGACACACGGACCCTGTCTCCTTGTTTGAATTCCATCTCCCTGACGAGAAGGAAACTCGGATGGACAGGAAACTCCTGCCAGTAACCTATGCGCAACAAAGGCGTGGTGAGAGAAAGGAAAAAATCACAATTACATAAATGTTTCCTTACCCCTGTACTCAACCTCATCCGAGAGGAATTGACTTCTGATAACGACACCGACCTCAATGGCAGTCCCACAAACGGTAGGATCACCGAGCGCGGTCCCGATATAAGCAACATCCTTCTCCTTAACTGTGATGTGCGGAACCTGGAATCGGGCAGAAACGGAATGGAAACGCCTCTAGAGATAAGAAAGGAATAAATTAAGTGGCAGGAAGCGACATGGAACTAATCACCGCTGGTAAATCCTCCAGTCTGTAACCAGCATAAGGGTAGATGCCATCGGCAAGAGCCATCGAAGCAGACAAGGTGGTAGAGATGACAACAGGCGTGAAACGCATGACGAAGGACTGCGAACGATCTGGAAGCCTGAGCTTGGGATCGAAAACACACCACGACCCCGTACGTGCTTTTATATGTCTGACAAGACGTGCTGAGACCAGCAGCGCTTCACTTGTAATTTTAAGTTGTAAACCAAGCGAAGATGGGATGGCGCTGGGAAACGGGGTCCTAGCAGGGCCATTTTGTGACAAGATTACTGCGATTAGCCGACGATTTTAGCTCAAATTTGTCAAACAGTGGTGGAGAACGTCCGAGGTGTTAGAACCACTCCGCTGAGCCTGTTGGTGCTTACTTATCAGGCGTGACAGCTTGGCACCACGGAATCCGATGACAACGGAGACAAGTAAGTTCTAGATGTGGGATTTCTAGCTCTCTTCTCTCGGCTCAGGCTAAAACTCGCCACCATCGTAATCAAGGCTTTCTCTGAGAAGCGAACTCAATCCTGTGCCAGTTCATTTTGGGAAGCGCCTTCCCATGCGATATGCATTGGTCCCTGACCGCAGTCGTTGCTTGAACTGGCCCTCCAAGCTCGTGCACGACGATGGACGTGGGACTGCAAGGCGTGCACGTCCTCGTCACCGGTGCCAGTGGCGGCATCGGCCTCGAGACCACCAAACTCTACTGCTGTAAGCCTTCCCGAATCGTCATCTCCATTATCGCAATCTAAACGCCCGCCCAGCGCTCGGCGCCAAGGTCACCGCGCACTACAACACTCACCACGACCCCCTCCTCCCCCTCTTACACACATATCCCCACCTCCACATCGTCCAAGCCGATCTTTCCGACGAATCCGCCGTCGTCGACCTCTTTGCTGGCCTCTCTCGCAGTGACGCCGGTCCTGTCCAGGTGCTCGTCGTCAACCATGCGATCGCCGAGAGACAGCGCGTGCCCGTCGTAGATATGACACTCGTGCGGTGGAACCACGTCATGACGACGAACCTCACCTCGGCTTTTCTCGTGTGTCGAGAGTATCTAAAGCATTTGAAGCAGGCCACGTCCGAGGCAAAGGACAAGGCTGCGATCGTGTTCGTAGGGAGCACCGCAGGCAAATTTGGCGAAGCGGGCAACGCAGACTACGCGGTGACCAAGAGCGGTACGAGACTCTTCGTACTCATCGATCGTGTGTGATGACGAGCGTCGATGTTTGACGCAGGCATGATGTATGGCCTGACGATGACGCTCAAGAACGAAATAGTCAAGATTGCGCCACGTGGGAGAGTCAACACTGTCGCACCTGGCTGGGTATATACGCCACGGACCGAACCGTCCCTCGCGAACCCAGATACACGGTACAGCGCTCTGGCAACGTAAGCGAGATATCATCCATGCACCACGTCGGACGAGGACTGATGGTGTGACAGGATGCCGCTCAAGAAAATCGCAGTGCCCATCGATGTCGCGACACAGATCGTGGTCCTGTCCTCATCGGTGGTCTCTGGTCATGTCACTGGTCAAGTATTGATGGTCGAGGGTGGGATGGAAGGAAGGCTTCTCAACAAACCGGACATTTAACCTGCTGTTGAATTATTCTCGTTGTATATTAACCAAACTCTTGATAGGAATTCATGAAATGTGTCGGACCGCGCACTCACATCTTCTTCAGGATTTCAAAGAGTATTGACGTGCTCGTGGCATGGTTGGACAGATCCGCACTCGAGACCTCCATATATGCGTCAACTACAGGCAGACAATGACCATCTCGAGGCGGGCGTGACGTCCGACGGCTCAAGACGAGTCAGGCATTTCGTCTATGAAAACCGGCTCACGTTCCCGTTCTCGGAGCCGTTCCTGATCTCGAGAACTGGGAAACGAAACAATGCATCCTGGACTCAAGTACTCAGCAATGACTTGGTGTATTTGCAAGAGGTAAGAGCGGTCATTAACATTGCTCTGTCATTACTAGAAAACTCTGTACGTATAAAGGTGATCAGTTCATTGCAAAAGTTCTAGGTAGTCGCATTGCGACAAGTTCTGCGTGACAGAATTCTAATGCCACCAAGGGTACATCGATGGATGCAGCCAAGAAGTCAAGGAAAATTACAAGACGTGACCCTGGTGGGGTTGGGAGGATAGGTACCCCGCGCGATGTGCTGTACCAGATCGTGTGTAACAGGAATCTTGTACCACGTGCAAAACTTGCCCGACACCGTCATACCGTTCATGACCTTACCATGTGGTCATGCTTTGTGTCAGAGCGAGGGGCGGGGGGGGGAAAGTGCCCGAGTCTTACCTGGGTGTCGATCGGATCTTTACCTGCTTTCACTCTCTGTTCGTTGTTGACACTGAATGCCGCTATAGCTTGCACGACGACCTGAGCTACCACTGCGTCTTGATCGACATCTCCACGGCTCCCACGCCTGCCTTCTTGAACCACCAGCAGAATACCGTCTTGATCTCGCTCACCACCTATGAGGCAGACATCGGGCGTCGTGTGTCTCCGCTCGCCGCAAACGATCAAGCCCAACTCTTGCCGTGCGCGCACCGCGCGATCGTCCGCGAGGGAGCCTACCTCATCAAGGAACTCGGTGACGTGCTTGAGGAAGCGGGCGGGATCTGCGTCGCGACGCGTGTTGCCCGTCAGACGGATGGGTGGGGCAGTCCGACCGTTGGCCTCGTTGGCCGCGCGAACGGCTTCGAGAATCTCTGGGTCTACCATGATCTGGAAGTCGAAATACGTAGGGGGGTCTTGGCGACGACATTCGATGTTGTATGCGGTGAGGTCGGTTTGGGTCCAGTCGGCCCCAGATTTCGCGGTGCGCAGGAGGGTGGCCATGGTGGTGAGCAGAAAAGCGGGGCAAGCGGGTGAACGCCCTTTATGTAGGCCTCACTTTGTTTGCTCATAATTGGTACACGGAATCCATGATGACCTGAAAACGATCCACCCGTCTGGATCCACCATGAAAGAAGCATATATATATATATACTTACTGTCGCACCAGCCCAAGAAGCTTCAGGGCAAAAGCCATCCAAAGGCCGCACATTCGGACGTGCGTGGTCCCGTGTCTACCTGCTATTGATCAGAAGAACACTCTTGCTGTCCAACGACTCAATCTTGATAAATACAACGAAGCATATGACCACCCACGACCGGACAGATACGTTCTAACCCCACACATGACCCAGTGACCCAGTCCTGGAAGTAAATATGACGCGCGCAGATAAAGACACGCTTTCGAAATCCAAACAGATCAACGACTTTTTTGCCCACTCACCTCGGTACGCCGGCGTTTACCGTCACCCCACAAAGCTCCAACGTCAATTTGACCCGTCGTTCAAAGCACCTGATATCTTGTTTGAGAAAGATGGTCTGGGTATCCAACCGCTGTCAAAAAAAGATCCACATCACTGTCACGAACAAGAGCGGCGGGAGTGCTGAAGCATACGCCATTCAGCCTCAGTCGCAAGAAAACGAGACGTACGGCAAAAACCATTGGAATAGGGCTGGGCAGGAGGAGCTGGCTCTCTTGCGGGACGGTGGCAAGGCACAGACGCTCACAGTCGGCCCGAGCGATTTCGTGCGGGTGTATGCAGACGTTGTGATCGTCAGTCAAGCCAATGTGTTGCGGGCGTAGCGACACACCATTTTGATGGGCTGTATTGAGGGGATGGCTGGTCGGCGTTCGCTGTTTATTGATGTACTTTTATACCAACCAAAATTGTCGTCTAGTCTTGGATCGTACCCGCGCCAGAGGTCGTCCAGGTTCGAAGAGGAAGTTGCACATAGGTGCCATCTCAAGCGAACGTTCATCATGATGGTATTCGAAATCTAGTTACGTGTACCCCACATGATGCTCTGTGGTGTGGCTCAGGGTATGAAGTGCCTGCCGACGAGATTGACGACCAAGGCTGGATTCGCCACCTTTGTTTGCTTGTGATTGGTTGACCGTGACAATGGTATTGATTCCCCCTGTCCAACCATGACTGAATCCTGATAAATACAGCGAGCTATATAACCACCAACGACCTGACAGAAAACCCCACACACGGCGAGCCAGTGCCAGAAGCAAATACGACGCGAAGCTCCAAAATGCTGATTTACGCCATTCGTTCAAAGCACCTGACATCTTGTTTGACAATATCCGGGAGCGTTGTATTGGAATGGGGCTGGGAAGGAGGAGCTGGCTATCTTGCGAGAGGACGGCATGACGTGCGTCTTTTCCCTGTCGTGTCACGCTATGTTGCGGCCCGCCATACGTTGGCTTGACTGACGATCACAACGTCTGTCCACACCCGGACGAAATCGTTCGGGTTGACTGTGAGTATCTGCGGCGTGTTTTGATGGACTATGTCAGAGGGATGGGTGGTCGACGTTTATTGGCGTCACTCACCTTTGCACCAACCAAGATCAAGGTCTACACACGCTTGGATCGCATCCGCGACGGGGGTCGTCCAGATTTGAACAGGAGAAGAGTACAAATTACACATAGGTATCATCTCAGACCATCATGCTCGTGTTCAGTTCAACCAATGGTGCAGTATCTGGTTACAAAACGTCGAGTACGCGTACATTGTTCAGAATATCATCCAGCGGGACGTTCTCCTGAAACTGCACCGTGATCAACGCATCTGCCGCAACTCGCTTATAGTCCGCTGCACCATCCCGCTGACGCGTCGAAGCCACTCTAAGTAAGAGCGCACCAAACGGTTGTACAAGACGGGCAACGAGCCGTCGTGCTCCCGTCTCTCTGTCGACGGGTGGTGCTGTCTGGGCAAGCGCAGGGATCGATGGCGATTCAGGTTCAGAAAACGATGACGACTACGACGAACGAGCATCAGATGCGTGATCGTCCAATTCCGAGTCCGATGTGTCTTCATCGTCCATACTTGGTGAGGGTGGTGGTGTCATATGGTCTTTGGAAAACCCACCACCGTGCGTATCCTCATGCTCCAAGAGAGAATCCATCCAGGGGTGAACGAGGTACAAGGACCGCATTCGAGACAAGTCATGTCTCGTCTTGATTTCGATTGTCCCAAATGTGGTAGTGTCTGCGCGACACACCCGACCCGAACGTGTGCGACAGGAGGAAAAGGCAGGGATTTGAAAAGCGATACAAGGGAGCGTCATCCGACTATCCGCGAAACGAGGGGTAGAAAGCTTGTTGAGACGGTCATACAACGTTAAGGCTACATCGAGGTTGAATGAAGGTATTTTAGAGATGATATCTTCTATCTCAGAGTCTGGAATTGGTGCAGGGAAGTATGGTGTTTCTGGTTCGTTGAATACGGTGATACGGGCGGGCAGACAAGTGTTGAAAGGGCTCGAATCCCCGGTCCATGCAAGGGTACTCACGTCTCCAGATCTCGTGACGATATTCGCCAATAGACGTCCGAGAGAAGCCTGTCCTTCACCGTAGATTGCAGGTATACCGATAGCAGAGAAGATACCAAGCAACGAGTAAGCGGCATCTTCCACCATCGTTGTCTCCCGCGTCGAGGCAAGTTGCATTTTCTCCCGGATGTTGCTCAAGCCAGGACGAAGTGCCATCAACTGCTGTCCAGAAATACCGGTAGCTTTTTCCATCTCTGCAATGATTTCGGGTGACTCTTTGTGGTTCGGTACATCTAGATCTCTGTAAGGAGTCCAATCCTCGGTGTAAAAGCGAACCACCCTTGCAGCGATGTACTCTTGAAGCGTCCAGGCACGTGTGTTCCAGGTGCTCGCTGCGAGAGAGCCGGGTGGTGATGGCGAGCGAACACAACGAAGGAATACGATCACAATCGCAGCATTCCGGTACCATGTGAACATGGCAACCAGCGCCTCTTGAAGCACGAAGTGGTCTGTTTTCTCGATACAACGTGTATCACTCCATGCCCAGTTGAATCCAGCACCCAAAACAATCTTGCAGAATGTTTGTAACTTATCGTGTGTCGGAGAGTGTTCCAGGTCGTATACTTTCATATCCGCCACCTGCTTGAAGATTGGTTCGTCGTCCTCCCATTTGTGGAACAGCATGACATAACGGAAGTATTCTCGCACTTCACATTTGATCCGGGCGTGGTCGATGCGGGTCGTCATCGAGGACACAAGTCCTTTGAAAATCGGAAGGGACTCGAACGCGGATACTTGCTGGGCTCTATCGTGTAGACGGCCAGTGGCTGTGTTGATAAGCACACGTGGCGAACGACGTAGGATGCGGTGGACAATTCTGCGAATCGTCGCTCGTATTCTAGACGGGTTAATGTACTGGTCATGTCGCTCTATTAAACGATGTCACAATAGGTCAACAATAGGTCCTCCTTTCACGAATAGATGCGGCTTACGCTGAATGGCACGATCACGTGACTTGGCCATCTTTGAGAGCATCGACTCGAATGCATGAATCGCGTTGTCATAGTCTCCTCCCTGGTGCAATACTGCGTATTTGATCTCATACCCGCACGGAGACGATGAATCAAGCAAAATTATCTAACCATTATCTTAACATCAGTGACTTTTATATGATCGGAGTGAAGTACCTGGTTTGCGTCGTCTAGCGCCCGTTTCCAGGATCCAGTTGCCAACAACGCTTTGCTTCGTTTTATTAAAATGCCTTGCGAGGAGGGAACAAGAGATAAAGCGGTTGAATAGTGGGCAATGGCGGTGTCATATTGTCGAGCGTTCATTGCCGCATCTCCGAGAGACTCGAGCTTTTGGGATGACCGTCGCTCGAAGTCTAAGAGTAATGATTCCAGGGGTGAGAATACTGTATAGAATGCGCATGGGTACTCACCAATGGCCCACTCAAGGTGCTCACAATCCTCCCCCGATTCTTTCTTCAGTTCGTGAAAACACTCTATTGCATCCTCCGAGCGACCTGATGCATACAATGCGTCACAGAGACATTGTCGAATCATAATTCCGAGATTATCGAATTTCCAACCGGTAATCTGTGACAGAGAGTGTGAGAGGTGTCGATACATTGTATCCCTTAAGAAGTTTACCAGGGAAATCGTGGAGGGGGGTGACCGAGCGTAATATTGCATTTGGGCTCGAGCACGCTCAAACGACTGTATGGCGCCTTCATAGTCACTGCCATCCATCTTGGACTTTCCAATGAGAAAATGCATATATGCCTTATGGAACCGTTAGTAGTTGGATTCGTGAGGTAGCGTATATTGAGCACGTGCCTGAACGGTACAGCAAACTGAATCCAAGGGGACCGTTGCAATAATGTCGTCCACGCGGGATATTGCGTCGGGACGCTGTCCCACCATGAATACAATGATGACCTAAAGGGGATGAACAACTGAGAAGCAGCGTAATGTTAGAAATGCAGACCTTCATAAGCAGAAGAAAGGTGACGTGGGATGAATGAAAGTGCTCAAATGCGATATCGCAAGAGCGATAAGCCTCGTCCCTTTCAGCCTTGCCGACATGGCCCGAGCTTTTCGCAATGAATGCAATGACGGACGGCTGAACACTGACGGCCTAAGTTACAATTAATGTCAGTGTTAGTCCTGGAGAGATTGAAGCAATATGGCACCTTGTTGGCATCTTCGACTGCCTCGTCCCATAGTTGGAGACGAGCGCAAACGAGAGCTCGACTGGGGAGTAGATTGGAATGATAATCTTGAGAGGTGGAGATCGCTGTGGTCAATAATGCGTGCGTGTTTTCGAGGCGGTCGTGTTTCCATGAGTCGAGTACAGCGTCGTCGACCTCGATGTCAGGGTCTTGTAGAGTATGATGTAGACGAGAAGATGCCATGTACGAGGTCAGCGGTCTTTGTGAATTGAAGTGAGATGAATCCTATGCGAAAGGGTCACCGACCAAGATAAACCGTCCTGCGGAAATACAATACTCACAATGATTCCAGAGAGACGTTGAATGCTAATTTTCCCATGCCCACCCATTGCGAGAAACCGCTCGTTGTGAGAGTGCGTGATGGAACATATGTCTTGGGTGCGTTGGACGAAACCGAGCTGCGCGTGTGTCGATGGGTCCCAAAACGATACGGTATTGTTAGTCGAGTGTGCGATGACTTCACCGTGCTTCGGCAAGGAAAGGCACGAGTAGTCATTGGTATTGGGGACTGTCCACTCAGCGACTGCTGTCCCAAGGGTTGAGTCGTACTGCTTGATTTTGCACTTGGACATGACAAGGAGGTTGTTGCGAGACCAGACGAGACCGCTGTTGTAGTACGTGGTGATTCCTACTTTGATCTCGACGAGTAAGCTACCATTATTGCTGTCCCAAACTCGGACAGCTTCATGGTTGCCTGTCGCAATGCGGTCTCCTTGTGGCGAGAACTTTACTGCTCGTCCACTATTCCCACAGAGAGTAAGTACTTTGCTCCATGTCCCCCAGACGATGGTCGAACTTCCAGATGTCGATGTCGAGGCAATTTTGGTCGAGTCGGGGGAGAAGTCGACCGCGGTGATGCTAAAGTCCGAATTCGGATCCGAGTCAAAGACTTTTTCGAACGTTTTTGTGTTCCATAAGAGAAGGTGGCCGCCGTAGAGTGTTCCAGCTGCGATCCAATTGCCATCACTCGACACGGCGAGACAGACAACACTCCAAGGCGTCGTTTCCATGCTTGCCATTTGTTTCCCATCCTTCACTCGCCAAACTCCAACGCCATTTTTGCCGCCGCTCACGATATACTTGTCATCCGGCGTAAATGCCATTGAATATACCGGTCTACCAACGTCGATTTCTATCAGCTGGGAGTCTTCTGACCCGATAATCGGTAGCATGACATCCCTCCATCCTACGGAAGCGAGAACGCACCGAACATCATCGACAGCGAAGTCAGTTCAAAATGGAGTTGAGGTGTGGTCAAAGTCAACAACCAAGTCGTGCTACACTTGCACGTTGCCCCCTTATCGATCGATATATAGATCGCTAACCATGCTCCCTCACCTGCCTCTCCACCAACACGCCCCATCCCAAACTGGGGGGAACGGCCTGACCCGGGTCCCATGTGAGAACTCGACTGCCAGTGTGTGTTCGTGCATTATTGCCGTTTGCCAATTGTCATCGATGTCATCGTTCGTTCTCCTCACTCGAACTTCTTTCTTGTCATCATTCCTTAGAACACGTTACATATCCAACACCACAAGTCCTCCGCCAACTTGTTGAACGCCACAGGAGTCCCCTCCCTCAGCCAGCGCACACCAACCACGCCCCGCCATGTTACCTAGGTTGGCCAATGGCTTGCTCTCCGGATCCCCATGAAGAAACCTGCAGGGACGGGAGGTGGACGACGATGAGGAATCATTGAAATCTTGAGGTCACGGTTGCGACCAATTTTCTTTGTTTCAGAGAACGATCCCCTGATATGTTCTTGAGATGTATGCACGGACGCAACTTGCACAATGGCACACAAGTTTGTTCGCTTGCGCCGCTATAGTACGGATACGAATATGCATGGGTGTCCAGCACTAGCTAGCACACCTTACTATCCGTGATATTACCCATTTACAGGACCCCGAGTTCGCGTACGTCGCGCAGAATATCAGCCAGTGAGAAACCCTCCTGAAACTGTACAGTGATCAACGCATCCGCCGCAACCCGCTTGCAGTTCATCGCACCATCCCGTTGACGCGTCGGAGCCTTTCTAAACAACAGCGCGCCAAACGGCTGTTTGAGACGCACAACAAGCCGTCGTGCTCCAGTCTCTCGGTCCACGGGTTCCGCCAAAGGATGAGTGTGGATTATCTGCGATTCAGGTCCGTAAGGGAGCGATGCTAAAGACTCATTGTCAAAGTCATCTTCCTCGGAGAATGCTTCGTCGCCCAGGTCTCGCGATGGCGGAGGGACTTCATCTTCATCGTCCGTGTCTGGCAATGGCTGTGGTGCATCGACCTCTACTATCGTACCGCCGTGCATATCTCCTTGTCCCATGAGAGAGTCAATCCAAGGGTGAACGAGATATAACGAGCCCATCCCCGACAAGTTATGTCTCGTTCTGACCTCGATGCTCCCAAAGGGAACGGTGTCCGTGCGATACACGCGACCTGAAAGGGTTCGATGGGAAGAAAATGGCGGGAGTTGGATAGCGATGCAAGGCAGCGTTAGCCGACAGTCTGAAAAATGAGGCGCAGAAAGTTGATTGAGGCGGTCAAACAACCTCAAAGCATCGTCGAGGTTGAATGAAGGTAATCTAGAGATAAATTGCTCCATCTCGGAGTCCGGAATTGGTGGAGGGAGGTGCAATGTCGCAGGTTCATTGAATACCGTGATACGGGCGGGTAGGCATGTGTTGAAAGGGTTAGGTTTCCCTGTCCACGCAAGAATATTGATATCTCCAGATCTCGTGACGAGATTCGCCAATAGACGTCCGAGAGAAACCTCTCCTTCGCCGTAATTCACTATTATACCAATAGTGGCGAAGATCCCGAGCAATGAATACGCGGCATCCTCCACCCTTGCGGTCTGTCGCCCCGAAGCGAGACGCAATTTTTCCCTGATGTTGTTTATGCCCGGACGAAGTGCCATCAACTGTTGTGCAGAAATGCCAGTGACTTGCTCCATCTCCTCCATGATTTCCCGCGATTCCTTGTGGTTTTCCGTGGCTAGATCTCGATAAAGAGTCCAATCTTCGGTGTAAAAGCGAACAGCTTTGGCAGCGATATATTCTTGAAGGGTCCAGCCACGGGTGTTCCAGATACTTGTTGCGAGAGCGCCAGATGGCGATGAAGGGTGAACCCCGCGAAGGAATACGATCACCATTGCAGCGTTCCGGTACCACGTGAACATAGCAACCAGCGTCTCTTGGAGAATGCCGGCGTAAGTGTCTTTATCGATACAACATGTATCACTCCACGCCCAGAGAAACCCGGCATCATGAGCGATCTTGCAAAATGTCTGTAGCTTGTTGTGTGTCGGCGAGCTTCTCAGGTCATAGACTGCCGTGTGCACCACCTGCTGGAACAGCGGCTCGTTGTCTTCCCAGCTGTGCGACAGCATTACGTAACGGAAATACTTTCGCACTTCACTGATCTGGCCGATGTCGATGCGGGCTGTCATAGATGATACAAGCTTTTTAAAGATGGGACGGAATTTGAATGACGAGAGTAGCTCGGCTCTATTATGTAGACGGCCGGTGGCAGTGTGGATGAGAACATGTGGCAAACGAAGCAAGGCCCGTTCAACAATTTTGACGATTGTCTCTCGTGTGCGCTCCGGCTTAACGTACTGACCAGCTCGTTCTAGCACGAAATCAGCAAGCCATGCTTATCATAATAAGACTGGACCCACGCTGAACATCTTGGTCACGTGACTCGGCAAGCTTCATGAGCGTGGTCTCAACTGCATCGATCGCATCGTTGTAGTTTTTACTTTGGTGCAATGCCGCGTGCTTCATCTCGTACCCCCACGGAGACGATGGATCGAGCAAAATTGCCTAACAGATGATTTATTGAAAACATGATCCACATGAGACCACGAATGACGCACCTGGTTTGCATCATCTAGAGCCTGTTGCCAAGATCCAGTTGCTAACCACGCTTTGCTTCGCTTGATTAGGATGGCTTGCGGAGAGGAAGTGAGAGACAGAGCGGTCGAGTAGTGGTCGATGGCAGCGCCATACTTCGAGCTGTGTCTCCAAAGGACTCTATCCTGTCCGACAATCGCCGCTTGAAGTCTGACAGGAGATGGAAAATTCCATTGAGAAGAGCAACGCAAGGAACGCGTTGTCACTCACCAAGAGTCAATTCGACATGTTCACCATTCTCTCCAGATTGAAGGTTATCATCCCTTTCACCTTCGCCATGTGCTAGGCTTTGCACAATGGGGGCAATGACGGATAGCTGACTATTTATGGCCTTGGCACAAATGTCAGCATAGATGCAGAGCAGAGCAGAGCAACAAGCACCTTGTCTGCATCTGCGAGTGCTTCATCCCACAGTCTCAGACGAGCCCGTACGAGAGCTCGACTGGCAAACAGATGAGGGGAGGCGGTTCCAGAGGTGGTAATCCCCGTGGTCAACAATGCGTGCACGTTTTCGAGGTCATCGTGGTTCCATAATTGAACAACGGCGCCGTCGAGCTCGATCCTAGGTTCTTCTAGAGTAAGATGTACACGAGGCGATGGCAGTTGGGGAACTGAGAAAGGACTCGATGAAACAACGGGCAGACTGGGCATCGACAGGTTCTGCGGGGCATGGGTGTCACGTTCTTGGGAATCAAGGCCAGATAACGGGAGTGAAGGCTATGCGCAAACATTGTCGATCCAGATACACCGTGTGTCCAGCAGAACACGATACTCGCCTCAATCTTGGTGTAGCTTCCGATGAGATACTCACCATCTGGTGACTCGGAGAATTCAACTGCATCGAAACTCCCAGCGCGACTCACATTGATTTCAAGCTGACTGTCAGTGGAATCTGAATGTTCTTCAAAGCCCTGGTCAGCACAACAGCCGTTTAACCAACTTGAAGCACGCACCCGTCGTCATTGATCAAACGCAGCAGAGCAGTGATCAGAGTCAAGAACCTACCCAGGCTTCCTGTACTTTATACACCGTTTTCACGGCGGCCTGTTGTTAGTAGTACTCACGATCCATCGTCTCCGTACCTCATGGCTCGTTTTGGCGCTTTATTTTGTGTGCCATCATGCCTTGCAGGTTCCTCCGCTGTAAATGACGGCATCATGGTGTTATCCATGCCCAGTGGCCCAGAGGGACGAATCAGACCCGGGCACTCCGCCAGGACCACCAGTCATGATACTAGTACCTCAGGAGCAGAAACCAGCAGATGTCGATCAAACAAGTATATTTGTACTTGGCTATGTACTAATCAGACGATGGGAACTAAGTCCCGGATCATGAATCATGGTGGCAGGTAACATCAGGTTCAGCCAGTCAGCCGAGTCTACATGTCGCAGGGTATGTGAATATGTAAAGAAACACAAGAGCCCCATTGTCAGAGCACGTCCAACACCCGCACGTCCTCCGCCAACTTGTTCAACACCGCCGGCGTCCCCTCCCTCACTTGCACGCTGATCAACTCCCCCGCAGCGACCCGGGTGTACGCCGCCACGTTGCCCAAGCTAGGCGTGAGTAACAACGCACCAAACGGCTGCCTCAGGCGCGCGATAAACCGGAGCGCTCGGGTTTGCTTGTCCGCTTGGGAGAGGAACGAAGGCGGGCGGAGAGAGGTGGCATCTACAGGGCGCGTGGGGGTGCCGCCGGTCCAGCCACTAAACGAGAGCCCAAAGCGGGGAAAGAACCTAGTCGCTCGTGTTTGGGGGCTTGACGAGCTTGACAGGGCATTGGAAGACCCGGGCAATGATCGCAAATCAATCATCGAGGAAGAAGCCTGACTGATGGAGCGTTCTTCAGGTAGAGTCTGTGCGACACTTCCAACAGGCTGGCGGTCGAGGAGAAAGTCGATCCAAGGGTGGACGAGGTACAAGGAATGTAATCGGGAGAGATCCTCTGCGGTAGTTATCTCCACGACTCCGAGTGCATCGGTCTGTGCACGGAAAACGCGTTGCGACGACCCGCCCTGAGACACGGACAACGCCCCAAGTTTGAAAACGATACAGGGAAGCTTCATCCGTTGTCCTGCGAACAACGGTACAGGGAGGTCGTTGAGTCGGTCGTACAGTTTTGTGACCGAGGCAAGCGTGGCTGCCGAGACGCGTGATCCGGAAGTGGTTAGCGCTGTTTCAGTGCCCGCGATGGAAACCGGAATGTGCGAGGTTTCCAATTCTTTGAACGTAATGATGCTGGCTGGGAGGAAACTGTTGAAACTGCCGGATCTCCCAGTCCATGCAAGTATACTTGTGTCACCAGAACTCGTGAGGAGCTGTGCCAACAACCGTCCAAGCGCTTGGTCCCCTTCGCCATATACGACTGGCAAGGACATTGAGAATATCCCAAGTAAAGAGTAGGCAGCGTCTTCCACAAAGGTCGTCTGCCGTGTCGACGCTAGACATAGCTTCTCCCTGATATCGTCCAAGCCTGGACGGAGTGCCGCCAGGGCTTGCGCCGAGACCTCTGTCGCCTCCTCCATTTCCGAGAGAATCTCGGGTGACTCCTTGTGGTTGGGAATGTCGAGGTCCATGTAGAGCGTCCAGTCATCACGGTAGAATCGGACCACCTTAGAGGCATGGTACTCCTGGAATGTCCACGCGCGCGTGTTCCAGACGCTCCTGACGAGATCACCGCGTCGTGATGGTGAGTGGACGCCACGGAGCAAAACGAGAGTCAGAGCGGAACCCTGGTACCATTTGAACATGGAGACCAGAGCCTCTTGAAGAACAAAGTGATCCGTCTTGTTGATACAACATGTATCGCTCCAAGCCCAATGCAGCCCAGCATCCCGCACGATCTTGCAAAACGTCTTGAGTTTGTTGTGGGTGTGAGACTCTTCCAGGTCATAGACCACGATGCGAACGACTTCATCAAACAGAGGTTCGTTTTCTTCCCACTTGTGTGAGAACATGGCGTAACAATAGTACTCGGTTACCTCATGCTCGATGCAAGCGTGGTCAATGTATGTCGTCATGGAAGAAATCAGTTTGTTAAACGCGGGGAGCGACTCGAATGACACCGCTTGTTCTGTTTTATCGAGAAGCCGGCCAGAGGTGGTGTTGATGAGTACACGTGGCGAGTCACGAATGGCATCTTGAATGACCTTTCGAATCACTCCTCTTGTGTCCGCAGGATTTGTGTACTGGGAATGAAGCCCTGGTAGGCAAGCTCACCATACAAACCCAACCACGATGTCAAAAACTCACTACAAATCTCTGGGTCAGACGACTGTGCGATCTTTGAAAGCATTGCCTCGAATGCCTGGATCGCATTTTCGTAGTCCCCAGCCTGGTGTAAAGCGGCATGTTTTCGCTCGTAGCCCCACGGGATTAACGGGTCGAGCGCAATCACCTATTGATAATCAATTGACAAGTCTTCGTCCGAGCGAGAGTAACACACGATGTCCGCGTCATTTAGCGCTTCCGCCCACAAACCACTCACTAAGTACGCTTTACTTCGCTTGATGAATAGACCTTGTGGTGTCTCTGGATCGAGAGACAGTGAAGCCGAATACAGGGAAATTGCTTCACCATAACATTGAGCATTCATCCTGACATCTCCAAGTTTTTCTAGCTTCCCGCAACAACGAGACTTGAATTCTGACGGGATAGTTACACGGATGCTCGCATCGTAGACAGGAGTCCTCACCGAGGATCCAATTCATCTCCTTCCTTTGCACATCTTTTGCTAATTCGTTCACCATTTCATGAAAACACTCCATCGCATCTATGACGCGCTCCATCACTTCCAGATGCTCGCATACAACCCTATAAATCGTGAATCTTGGGAGAGTGAACTTCAAACCTCGAAGGTCAGATCCACAGGACATAGCAAAGAAAAAGAAGAGATACTTACGTTCACAGCAAAAACCAAGGCATCTTTCCACGAGGAATCTGCCAATGTCGCTTTTGCCCACTCCTTTAGGAGTGTCGTGAGGATTGGTGAATCGACGGATATGCGATAGCCCGGTGCTCTATGGTGTCGCGCTGCTTTTGCAACTGCAGCACTGTCAGTTTGAGGGCTGGAAAGACATCGGCGGGTGAAATCTGCGCAAGCGTCAAGTAGATACATGAACTAGGTGATATTAACTTGCCGGAAATCCATTTGATGACTGCTCCACTTGTTTCGACCACCTCATCAAATCCGTTCACCATATCGAGAAGAGAAATGCCCGCATTCATTGTGCGGCCCGACGCATAAAGTGCTTCGCAAAGGCGTTGCCTAATCGTGAGGTCGAGACCATCAAATTTCCACCCGAATATCTGCTATCAGCAATGAGAAGTTTTCGCATTACATTTCATCGTTACAAGGCCTACCAATGAGATGACCGAGAGAGAGGGACTCGAGTGATAACGTAGTTGAGATTGGGCACGCTCAAACGATCGTATCGCACCATCATAGTTGTCGCGTTCCAAGCGCGAACTCCCTTGTAGGAGATACATGTATGACTTGAGAAGTGTCAGTTCTGATATCGTGGTAAAAGTCCGTGTACTTGCCTGAACCACATAGCATATCGAGTTGAAACGGACTCTGGCTATGAGGTCATCTACGCGCGAGATCGCGTCGGCGTGCTCTCCATCCATAAACACAATGATGGCCTAAGTGGCATCAGTATCTCGGAAACGCTAGAGTATGAAACAATGCTAACCTTGATTAAAAGGAGGAAGCTAACGTGAGATGAATGAAACTGCTCGAATGCGATGTCGAGCGCTCGGTAGCATTTATTCCTTTCTCCTTTTCCGACAAGGGCTACACTCTTTGCGATGTAGCCAATGACGGACGGCTGAACTTCGAGGGCCTGGGTGCAGATCGACATTAACTTTCGGGTAGGTAAGGGCATGGAAAAGAATACCTTTTCGGCGTCGGCGAGCGCTGCATCCCACTTTCGCAGACGTGTACGCACCAGGGCGCGACTAGCGAGTGCATGATGGCCAGGGTTCTCAGACGTCGTTGTCAATGACGCTTCCGCGTTTTCGAGCTGATCGTGCTGCCATAAAGTGAACGCAGCTTCGTTAATACGAACATCTGGTTCCTGGAAAGTGGGGTGTAGACGAGACAATGGGATTGAATTCTGCGCAGAAGACGATTTTGCTCAGATACACCATAATCCACGAGCCACGACACTCACAGAGATTCGGGACAAACTTTTGACGGTGATTTTCCCGCCGTCTCCACCAACTGCGAGAAACTGGTCATCGGGAGAGAGGGCGATGGAAAATATCGCCTCAGGGTGTTGGATGAGGCCGAGCTGGGTGTGAGTTGACGTGTCCCAGAACGCGACGGTATCGTTGGTAGAGTACGCGATGAATTCGGCACGCATTGCCAGGGCAATGCACGAGGTTTCGTCGCTGGCAACCGGCCATTCGGAGACTACGGTCCCAGTGGACGCTTCGAGCTGCTTGAGTTTGCCATCAGACACAATCCAAAGGTGTTCGTCGGCCCAAACGAGACCGGTGTTGTACGACGGGACGACCGTCACTGGGATGTCGAGGAGCAGCCGACCGTCGCTGCTGTCACGGATCTGAACAGACTTGCGTGTGGCCGTCGCGATCCGGTCGCCGCGCGGCGAGTACTTGGCTGCGACGACCGACCGACGCTCGTGGTCGAGTTTGAGCACCCGTTTGCGCGCTGCGATGTCCCACACGGTGGCCGCGCCGTTTTTCGATGCCACGACGAGTCGCGTCGAGTCGGGCGAGAAATCGACGCCGACGACGTAGCTGCCCTCCTTGTGCGTGAATATTTTCTCGTGCGTCGCCGCCGTGTCCCATACGATCGCCTCGCCCCACGCTGTCCCTGCCGCGACCCGTCGACCGTCCTTGGACACCGCTGAGACAGTGACGCCTGGCGCTTCCATGGTTGCCTTTTGTTCCCCATCTTCCACTCTCCACACTCGAACGCCATCACCGCTCCCTACGAGTTGGTTGCCGTCCGCTGCAAATACCACACCACGTATTCCGCTACCAGCATCGATTTCGACGACCGACGAACGTTCTTGTATCAAAAGTTAGCACAGACACCATGCCGTCTTGGTGGCACGTACCAGGCATTTTCGCGTTTCAACGACAGAGTTGGACCAATGCTTGCCCTGCTGTGCGTATGCACGCCCTCTCGCAGTTGACAAACGTGCCTGTTTATTAATATAGACCAGTGCATTTCCGCCCCTTGCAGTGTTTTCGGCGCTCTTTTAACCCATGAAAACACGCCATTGTCGGATGGATGAGCATAAAAAGGTTGAATTGGCGGACGTGTCGGTGCATACGGAGCAGGAAGTGAGTCCAATCGTTGATAAATCAACGATGCCCATGCAATAACTATGCAGACCAGTTGAGATACAACGACTCAATTGCATAGAAGGAACAAATATCTTCGGGCAATGCACCGTATGGGAGCCCAACCGCACGATACTGTATTCACCACATTCACTGCCGAGCGGCACACTCTCCATGACAACTTTCGGCGAACCACAAACTTCGACTTCGTCTTGTCTCTTCGTCGACAAGCATTGGAGTGAGGCCAATTACGCGGCCTTCGCCACAAAATTGGTGATGGATGGGTCAGACGGTGGTACGAGCTTGTTTCGCGCTTTGCAATCGGTATTCGCAGATTGATGGATGCTTGCAGGACGATGGACGGACGTATTCTCCGACGAAGGATTGATGGGAAGTGTCGAGCCTTTGTCTCGTGTACACCTCCATGTTGGAAATTGACCTCACCCCCACTTTGGCTGACTACCCCACTTCCCGTGATTGCGCTGACGAAACGTGTATGACATTCGGTAAGAATGTTCCTTTTTTCGGTGCCCCCTTCCCGCGAATGACGGTCGCTTCGGGAAGGCTACCATGACGAAGCCATCATCCTCTGTAGATAAGTGCAACCTGTTTCCCAGCTCGGGAATTTCACTTGGTCTAGCTCGTTATTTGAATCTGCTTCCTTATTGAGGATTGGGGATATGATAGCCAACCATAATATTCGGATCCCCGATCACAATCGCTCAATAAACTAGGATGACCTAGTCACCAGCAGTCAATCTAATCAGCAGAGGCACGTCGCTTCAATGTCGGGTGGCAGGATCTGTCAGGCGCCATCGCGACCTTTCTTCAGAAGACGGATCCTGAACTACTCGTTTGGAAGAGAGGAAGTTGAATGATACGTCGTTGGACCGAGTAAGAGCTTCTCTTTGTCCTCGGCGCAGAATCACGTCGACGACCCATCCCCGTGTTCGGCGCAGAACCATCTGTCCGCCGCCTTCCTGACAGTTGCTCAGTCTGAACCCAGCACCCATGATCAAAAATCCTATATCCAATACCCGGTCACCCTGTGGCGCCTTTATGTAAACTCTCGGTGCCGCTCAACCCCTGGGACATCCTTCCGCCTCGCTGGTCCAGGCTCTGTGGCGCTGCGACTCGTTGCTTGGATTCATCTTACAACGACCCTAAAACCATCCAAACAACGACTCTCTACCATACCTGTCACGTTCCTGGCATCATTTCGGTTTGTCCGTATGGTCGAGACTTCGGACCGTGCGCCGTACCACAGCATACCTTATTCGAACGATCTTCGTCGCCCTCTTTTCCTGATGACCAACATATTTGTCACGTACATGCGTCGGACCCAATGAGAGCGGTCACATGGATACACGCCATATACTATACGTCTCTTGATGACGCGCTATTTGAAAGTCAGCAGTGCGATCGTGGCGCCACCCACCCTCTCTCTGCGACGATTGTCGTGCTACCTGCCTTGGATGGCGAATCATCATCCCCATCAAGCACAGAAACGAGACCGGGGAAAAGAACTCGCCACATGGTGCACCTCTGCGACCCGGCGCTGCGTTCTTCCCTCCTCGTCCTCTCTTTGGACACCGTACGCCCATCCCATCACTTGGTCAGTGTCGGGCGACGTCTGGACCCCTCTATCGGGTTTTCAAATCACGATATGGACCCTGATCTTGATGACAGATCCTACATTCATGATCATGATTGTTGCGAGCCAAGCAGAATCAGGGCGCACCGGGGTACTGCTCTTGGTCCCACGATGACCGAGGCTCACCGCCGAGGGAATGGGGTTATCCCATCTCTCGCCGTCCCGTATGTATATCCACGGCAAATGTACGCCGGCAGGGCGCACAGGGCATGGTCGTCGTACGACGGATCGCATCGACACCGATCATGCTGTTCATTCGAGCAAGCACTGGACTCGGAACCGCCAACGATCGTACCCGGACACATCAAAAGATCAACCATCCGAATGCAGACGTTCGGGTCATCAGACCAGGGACCGGGGACCGGGACCGGTCAAGCAGGGTCACGCGCACGAGGGGACACCCTTGAACTATCCGCAAAGGGCCAAAGGCGCGATGCGATGCGATCTGGGAAAGAGGTTTGCCAAGACCCGCCAGCGCAGGCGCGCATGGCATAGGGGCAACGGTACGGGGTCATGACGCGTCCGTTCTTGTACGTGGTGCGAGTGCTGAACATGCCTTTTATAAAAAAACTTGATTGGGGATCCTCGTCCTTCTCGAAGCCTGGCAGATATTGACAAGGGGGACTATTATTAGCACCACCTGATGTGCTCCATCGAGGGATGAAAATTACATCCGAAGGGCTGTGACAAAAATGTATCAAGTGCGCAGCAGCCAAGTAAAAACATGCGGTGTCCAAGATGTACACAGTACAGGATACAAACAACGTAAAAACAGAAAAAAAAATATGTAGAAGAATAGGCCACGACGTCTACCACTACAAACAAGTTCAATCGTCTGGATCATTAGGTTGTTCAAGCAATATTCAAGAAAACAAGCAAACAAAAAAGGTATAGTTCAATTTGAAGGGGGTCTAGTATGCTTGATCATGCCGCTCGTGCATCGCTTCATCACCGCGGATCCAGTTTCCCACCACTCCATCTCGCTCTTCTTTTCGGTTGCTTCTCTTCGGTTCTGTTTTTGGTTTTCATTAGGGGTGCCCTGACGGAAGACCGGTGGAAAGAGGGCTTTTTTTTAGAACAAAGGAACACATATAGGCGCGCCGAGTCCGAGCGTCCAACCCAGTCGATGTGATGCCAATGTTTTCCCTCGTCGGCGTCGTTAAAGCGCATGCTCGGCGATGTGACGCATAATCGTCAACGAAGCAAATATATCTAGGGAAAAACGTTCTCAGCACACACCAAATGTCAACCGAGAAAATGAGTCACGCGAGCAAACTCACCCATGCACAAGTGTGAATACGCTTCGTAAATGGTCAGCGTGTTGCCCGAGACGCTGTACGCAGGGACGTTGTGCGGTCGGAGGTCGTAGTGCGCGATGATATAGTTGTCTTCAGAGAGACACTGTGGAAACGTGCATCATCACGCGGGATGTATGGCAAGGAGGGACTCGACCCACGTACCGACCACTCGTGATCGTCGATCGTCTTGTGTTGCCATCTATACTCTCGCCCATCGGACGCTTTGAATTTCCTCGAGAGGGAGCTGCACAGGAAACGCGTCACATGTACACGTAGACTCGAAATAGCGAGGGCGCACTCACCCCCCGAACAGAGCCGTTTTGCGAAGATAGTTGTTCATGGGAATGGACACGTTGGCCGCGGGTGGCTTGAGAAAGTGGATGGTGCCGAGCCCGAAGCAAGGGCCACCAAACTCGAGGACGACGGATGGGTGTCGTTCGAGATGGCGCATGTCGGCATGACGTGTAGATCGACGGCCCATAGTGTAGATGGCGAGGGTAGCGGGATTGCTGACATGTGGGTACGGCGCGACGCGGATGAACATGCGGTCATAGATGTCATCGTAGTCAGAACCTTTGAGCTGTCCGGTACGGTCCTCGAAGGTGAAGGGCATTTGCTTGGGCCGCATGATGATGAGGACAGGACGAGGTCGGTACACAGTAGAGAGGGAGGCAAGAGTTGGAATGAGATGGGGCCGGAAAAAACGTTGGGGACTGTGGTGATTCAAACCTTTTATATGCTGTGCCCGCAGGACTGCACACGGAGAGTGGACCAGGAAGGTCCCCTCCACATCCGGCGGAAGGGCGCAAGGTGACTGTCACTTTCGTCATTGTGAATAGAAGTGACTATGAGGAATTCCTAGGCCATATGCGGGTCGCGGAGTTGCAAAGTTCCACATAGGCACAGGGCACAAATCAAGCATGAGGACATGGGTACAAGTGACCTTGGATGGACTTGATGTACAAGGTACTAAGTTGGGCTGTGTGTGGACGGCTGGAACGAAGAGTCAACGCCATAGGGACAGTGGGCGCCAACTGCCAGGATGGCGGTCCAATGTTACGCGAGGAGGAGAGTCCGATGGCATTCCACGGACTGATCAGTTACGTGACGGATTGGCCCAAACTGGGCGTTCACAGATGTGATAAGGTGACTCGGATTCGGGAGGATGGAGCTAATGAATTGGGCAGGTCCTCGTACCCCTGCCAATGTTGCCCAGGACAGTCGGATGCCACGCCACTGCGCGAACGTGCGCCGCGCAACACTAACGCAGAATATGAGCCAGCTGTAGTGGCTTGAACAGTGACTCACCCGCAGCAAACAACAAGTTGTGGGAGAATGTTGCCCTGTCCCTTCCCAGGCTTGGCGTTTCAGATTTGCTCGAGTACAGTACATACCTTGTGTGGTGGTAAAGCGTCCGTGCTCGGAACTGCTCACTGTGGGTGGCTGCTCGGGTGGTATGACGCCCACATCATTGAGGCCGATATGAGTAACTCGGAACGGCCTCGATAATCGCTGGGTTCCTCGGAGAGCGACACTGTGGACGAGTAGCAAAACTAGCTTGCTCGTCACCGTGTCATTCCCGGTTCAATGTCCGAGAACTAGGTATGGAATGGTGGTATGGACGACTGACGTCGCGCTCCACAACAACCGTTTGCCACGCAATCGTTCCATTCTAGAGTACATGTGAGTAGGCACACAAGTTATCGCAGCAGTCAGTTCGACTACATTTTTGGTCAAAGCGGATCCGTCGGTTGTTACACCTGGAACCCACGAGGCCTGCTAGCACTCAACGGATCTAGGACAGGGAAGTTAATCTTACCACTCAACCCCAAACAGCCAGTGTCATGTCGTCAACTGACCCAAGGGAGGAATACAATGTCGTATCAGGATGTTTACATGCAGGCGGTCGACGAATCGGTGATGCGACATTCAAGCAATCATACGCACTACGACATCCGACCACCATCAAATCCGCCATCTGCGCTGATTTGACTTGCGGAAGTTTTGGCATCCAAGAAAAGCTCGTTCATCTCCCCGATATCCTCCACCGCTATTTCGTTTCGGCCAGCCAAGCCAGCTAGAATAGAAGCCGGTGCCAGTAGTTGAAGGGCGTATCTGTCCAATTCATAAGCATCACAAATCAATGACGTATGGAATCAAGATAACAAACCGCATCGATCCGCGGTCCCCTTCTTCGGCCAGTCGGTCGAGCACGCCTGGTCCTAGTTTCAATCCCTCTACGTTTGCACGAAGTTGAACCACTTTTGCAATCTGCTCGCGGTTGTATCCATCTGTCTTCACGATAAGGCACCTGTACGAGGTGTAAGAAGTGTCGTCTTCACCTCACAAGAGCGTCCTACCGATCGAGCAGGTCGACTGGTACTCCATGCGGAGAGATAACGTCCGTTGTTCCGCGTACGAGCGCATTGCCTCTGTTGGTCGCAAGTATAACGGTAGGAGCCATTGGAGATTCGAGCAGAGAATTTAGATAGGTGAAACACTCGACGTCGAGCATATGGACCTGCACGAACGTGAGTAAGTTGGCGGCGAGTGCGATCGATCGATCCGCACCTCGTCAATGAACACCACCCCAGGGATAACTTCCGCGACACCCTGGTCGACATAGCCCTTGACCACCTTGTTCACCTCTCTACGGAGCTTGTCTGTGACTTCTGTCCGACCACTTTTCATAAGGCTGCCCATCACGCTCATGATATCCTGTCCGCCTTGAGGCCGAGCATTTGCGGCGTCCAGATCGCCAAGGGTGACATCTTGAACGAGCTCTTTTCGCTTGTGCACATCCCCTTTTGGTAGGGGAACGTAGGTCTCGGACTCGAGATCGTAAGACGACGCATACGCGTCTGACCGACCAACTCGCTATGCATGATCAATTGCTAGGACGCGTGAATACACCAAAGCCTCACCTTGACAGCTCCGGTGTTCGCCTCGACATAAATGACATCACCGACGACGATTTTTTCTTTGAGGATGGCTTCGTATATTGTGGGGTCCAGCCGAAGCTGTTTTGTGCCCTTGACGGTTTTGAGGCCAACAACGACATGAGATACCGTTTTTCCATAACCACTCAGAGGGTTTTCGGATTCAGTGGGGGTCAGTTCCGTGACCTCCCCTTCGTACACTTCTTTTGTCTCTTTTATCCGGAGACCTGAATCAAAGGGTAAATATAACACGAAATAGAACGCGAAAAAAGGGCTAAAAGCAAGCACGCAGACTCACCGATAGCTCTTCGAAATGCCTCTGCCAGGACCTCTGTCTTTTTCACCTCTGTGCTATACACTTCCGACCCCACCATCGGGCAAAACGGCACTTTGACGCCGAGCTCGTGCGACACCGCCAGCGCCAGCGCCGTTTTTCCCGTGCCCGGAGCACCGACGAGCAAGAGCGCGCGCCCAGAGAACTTGCGCGATTTGATCAGGTCGACCACGACCCCGCATGCCTATTTTTGACGTCAGGGCACGGAAAAAGCGTGTATCCAGCATGGAAAGAAGCGAACCTCGCGTGCGTTGGCTTGGCCGACGAACCCAGCGCCTTCGAGCGCCGCGATGCCTTCGCCATTGAGACCGAGGCCCTTGATGTGCGAGTGGGGCGCGATGCGGGATGAGCGCGCTGTCGACGCTGCTGAGGGGGGCGGGAGGGCGTTGTGCGCGACGGGCGTCGACGCAGACGGGGTCGTCGTCGTCGCTTTCATGTTTACGAATCGAACGCGCTGGCAACAACGTTCATTAGGGTAGTATTACAGATTACGTCAGCTTCCCTCCAGGTCTAGTACTAGTACTAACTTCCACAAGGTATTACAGTAAAGTTAAGTATCTAGGTAATTAAGTTGTCATCCTCGTTGCAACTGACTTCCATTCGATCCAGGGTCATTTTGTTCGTGATTTTGGGCGGAATACATATTCACCCCAAAGAAGTGGCAAAAACACGGTCTCAATTGTCACTCTGCCAGTGCTTGCCGCAACCGAGCTGCCGTTTGAAACGTGTCAATAAATTACTGGCAGCCTCCAGGGTGTTGCTAAATTCCTCCTCGCGGGCCAAGCGACTCGAGGCCGCACAGGCAAGCGCAACAGATCTTTAATTAATCTCTCATATGCCAACTCACAGATCCCCGCAATTTAGTACTTCGCCCAGCCAACGCGACCTACATGATGCACACAAGACTCACAACGCATGTCACGGTACGTCCGATCTATCATACAAACTGCCATGGTGTAAATTAAACGTTATCATTATATAATTCCCTGGGAGGCATTCTCACTGTCAAGAGCGAGTACTTACTTTGCTACTGGTTCGCCGGGATCTAGGCGGACATACTAATCGATCTCAGCCACGCGTACTTATGACTGACACAAGTGTCCGTTACATACTCGCGACTGCCGGACCGACGTAGACATGACTGCCGACGAAATTGTTATAACAGGTAACGCCGTCTCATCTCAATTGTTCCAAGTGACCACGCCCTTGGAGTTGAATGGCTTCTCCCACATCCCAACCACGTCCCAACCACACCAACGATCGCGACCACTTCGACGCGGTAAATGAGTCTACACCACTCTTACCTGGCGCGGACGAGGAAGCCGTCTCCTCCAGGCAGCCACCGACCCCACTTCCGAAAGCCCAACTCGCTGCCCTTTGCGCAGTGCGCATCGTCGACCCCATCGCTTACCAGCAAATATTTCCCTATGTCAATCAGTTCCTAGCTGACTTACGGGTCGCTGAGCCAGAACGAGTTGGCTTTTATAGCGGATTGGTCGTACGTATGCCCTATTCGGATCGGGACTGTCGCTTCTGACATGCGAAATTGCGATGGACCAATGATAGGAGAGCGCTTACTCATTCGCCCAAGTATGTTCGATGTACCAGCTGGGAAGGATATCAGGTCGGTAACGCACTTTTGAGCCACTTGTCTCACATAACCTAACCATGAGGCCCACAAGACGTCACTGGCCGACGTCCTGTCGTGTTGAGTGGTCTTGCTGGTATTGCTGCCGCGACCACCTCGTTTGGGATGTCTACATCGTTTACTGGGGTTGTGGCGTCCAGGTTTTTTGGTTCGTGTTCCGTCCTTGAATCGTTCGCTCGCTCGCATCTGACGACGACATCTAGGCGGATTAGTCGCAGCAAACGAGGCTGTTATCCACTCGATCCTCGCAGAGATCACAGACGACACCAATCAGGACCTCGCAGTGTCCGTCTACTTCCTCACCTGGCCAATAGGCACGATTATTGGGTTCGTCTCTCCTTACTATGTCCGTGTATAAGTTGGGCTAGATCGGGGTGCGGTATGTAGACCGTTCATTGGTGGGACGCTAGCGAACGCCGCGACGCGATACCCACGATACTTCTCCTGGAACGTCTTTACGGAGCATCCCTATCTTCCCCCCTGTATTGCCACTGCTGCCTGTGCACTTGTGAGTGCAGTCGTGGGCTTTACGCTCATTAAAGAGGTATGGATTCCAGGACAATACACGGAGAGAGGTTGCACTCACGAGCCCTCCGTTTCCACAGACGCTTTCGAGCAAGCGAAAGAGTGCTACACCTGCTTCATCTGATGCGGGCTCACAGACGAAATTAGATTCCAACGAACCTAAAGCTGTCAAGGTTACCGAGCTCCTCTCGATGCCAGCCATACGCGCACTGATCCTCTCCGGATTTGCACTGAGCTTCCTGAGCCTCGGCTTCGACGTCGTGTTTACGCTCTTTTGCTATACCCCTGTCAGTGCGGGCGGTTTGGCACTCGATGTAAGTCGTCCCGTCCAAGTCCATCCAGTCTACTCAGAGCGTCATGCCCTTTTCAATAGCCCTCGACGATCGGAAATGTCCTGTCCTCCGCGGGGACGCTCGCTGTCCTCCTCCGGTTCTTCGCCATGCCCTACATCCTACGCCGTTTCGACTACGCCAAGACGTACTGCGCCTGCATGTACATCTGGGCCGTCGCGTTCGGCTTCCTCCCGTTCCTCAACGTTCTCGCGCGCACCATCGCGTCCCGTCCCAGTGCCGACGCTGTCTCCACGCCATCCACGCTCATCTGGACAGGTCTCGTCGCGCTCCTTGCGCTCTCCAAGATTGGGGCGATCCCGAACAGCCTGAGCATGCTGCTCGTCAAGAAGCACGCGCCGTCGCCGGCGTCGCTTGGGCGGAGTAACGGGCTGGTGTTGTTGGCCATGTGCGCGGGGCGTGCGGTCGCGCCGGTCCTTGTAAGTACGCTGTTTACGGAGGTGAATGGGATGGAGTGGGTGAGGACGCGGCAGGTGGGGTGGGTGTGGGCGGTGGGGATGGTCGTCGTGGCTCTTGCGGGTGCGAGGGTGACGAGGGAGATTGGGTCTATGAGAAGAGGGTGAGGGTGAGGTACCTCGTAGTGCTGTCCCGAACAGGGTACTACATGGATGGTAGACTTTGGTAGTCGCGACGTATGAGTTTCTCCTAAATCGGCGTCGGGCGTATCTTCAGGGGAATGTCAGTAATTATCAAGACGTTGCGGCTCCTGGAATCGATCAGGGACGAATATTTGGCAAGGTGAGCGTGACCCTGCAAGTTCAACACAACATTCGAGTTTTCACATCTCTACTGGGAAAATTAGGCCACAGATACCATTAAAATAATGATCGAATGATCGATCAATCCTGCAGAACTTTTCGTGACATCCCTCTTTACTCTTGCTCACTGAGCAACTTGCGCGTGAGACAATAATGCCAAATCGATACTTTGTACGTACAAACCCTAGCGTTTCGTTGACTTCCAGTACAGACCATCACCAACCCTACACGGATTGACTATGTCGTCAACGATGAATGGTGGGTACCCAGATCGCAGACATGCAGCGTCCTAACCATTTTCCAAGATCCCTCCTCCCACGTCACTGTGGAATTCAATGTTGCTCGTAAATTATGGGCAATGGCATTCTCAACAAACGGCGAATATCTCGTGAGCGGCCACGACGATGGGATTCGAGTGTGGCGAGTGCGAGATTGCAAGCAGGTGACAGAGAAACGCACTGGGCCTGTCCTGTGTCTTGCTGTGTCAAAAGATGACAGATGGATTGCAGCGGGTACAAGCTGGGATGGCGTCTTCGTGTGGGACGCAAAGAAATATGAACAAATATTGCCGCACACGTATAACCGCGACATCAATGCCAGGATCGATTTCTCTCAGGTTCCCACCTTTCCCAAATTGCCGCACACGTATAACCGCGACATCAACGGGATCGATTTCTCTCCCACCTCTCCCAAAATCGTTTACGCTTCTTTGGATCAAGTTACCGTTCGCGAGTTTGCAATTGGAAAACAGGTACACATGATGCTCCGCCACGAAGATGGGGTGTTCGCAGCGAAATATTCGCCACGGGGTGATCGCATTGCGACCGCCATGAAAGATTCTGTTCGACTCTGGCATAGCGATAATGGTGACCTACTCATGGAAGTCAAAGTAGAAGTGGTCCCATGTTACAACAATGGTCTTCTCTGGTTTAACAACTACATCTTCGTGGTATCCCCTACTGCAATCAAACAATTCGACGGATTCGACGGGTCCCTATCAATAGTCAATGAGTGGCGAATCCTCAGTAGCAATGGCCACTCGTGCATCACCCTTCCAGGGCACGGGGAATTCACGGCATACTGTAGAAATAGCACCCTCACATTTTGTGACACGTCAACACACGCCATACTCGATGATATTCAATACCAACAAGACATCTATTCCGTCGCAATTTCTCCGGATGACCGGCATCTTGCAATTGGTGGAGTGAAGGGGAAAATTAACATCAGAAGTCTATCTCGAGTTACTGTGAGCACGGTCTCTGATTGCGGTAGTGGTTCTCATCCTTCTCGTAGGATTTAATCACGGTGTCTCGTCTACACCCAACTTTCCAGGAACCCGACATTCATATCGGTGACGTTGCCCTATACTTGTGGAAGGATGATCAACTCGAAAATGTGGACACGCTTCTGACCTCGATGGCAATGGCCACAAAGTCTCCGCATACAGCTCACAGGCATCATATACTTGCTAGTCGAGCTCTCGTGCGGACTCGTTTGGAGCAGTGGAGCGCAGCTCTCGCAGACGCCGAAATGGTTTCATCATTCCACTCTTTCTTGCGCTGATGCTAATGCCAACTTATGTGAAGTCTATCAATGTTCAGTCTTCCATCATTGGTTATATTGCGAAGAGTATAGTGCATATCGGGTGCAGACAAAGGGACAAAGGTTATCGGGCCTGCGATATCGCTTTCGAGCGCTTTCATGCATCTCATGTTACGTTTCTTCTTGTGGTCAAGGCTTGTGTCTTCCGGATGTGTTGCCCTTCGATTGCTAATCTCTTACAGGCAATCATTGTGTGCATGGCAGGGGACCACCATGATGCAATATCGCGCTTGGACGACCTCATTGCTACGGTCCGATTGGACTCTCTATGTTATACGATACAGGCACGTGTACGTCTCACCACGCGGCGAATATAACTAACATCATCGCTAGGCTTACATGTATCTTCTCCTTGGAAACACCCAGATAGAGCGCGGTGACTATGAGGGTGCAATACAATCGTTCGAGCATGCTCGAGTTCGAGTGCCAGATAAGGTTAGTCCATCCCTCTTCGCGATTTCACTTGTAAGTCCCCTAATAAGCTATTGCGACTTGTCTGGATTACTGATTATCTCCGGTAGATATCCGGATGGAAATTTGATAATTTGCGCATCACCATTAAGCAGCGCCTTTGTGAATGCCTGTATGCAGTGGGTCGCACGAATGACGCAACCAAGCATCTGCTTGAAATGGTGAATACTTTTGAGCATGAAGTATATGTGAATGTTGCTAACGTCGAGTGGGTTGCCGGTGAGCATTTATCCGCCTGCGTTACACGCGTGCATTCGAACATCCCCTATGATAGATTTCATCCAGCAATGTCTCTCCCGTAAGCGACGATGAAATAGCATCGGCAATGACTCCACAAGATAACACAATGTTGTTTTGGGCGAGACTTGCTTCACTGACCACCATGCCATTGTTGAAGGAGTGGGTAAAAGCATCATTGATGAATTGCTCATGGAGAGGCTCATTGCTTGCTGCTACTGCTGTGAGTATCTTCTTCAACACTTTTATTCCTTCAGGTCCTGATGCTACTCGGAGTTCATAATTCCAAGGTCCTCTATCTATCGAGTCATATGTGAACGCCTGGAAACAATTGGCAGAATAACTGATGCAAGCGAATGTTTTCGAAATATGAAGGATGAATTAGTACAAGATAGAGATCCGCATGATAGATGGCAGACGTGGGCTTTCCGTAAGTGACATTGCATATGTAATGGGTAGGTGCTGTCGCTCTGATACAATTGTCTTGCACTAGGCTTCGAAAAACGTTGCTTAGGGAAGCTAGAGAGTTCAGCGGATACTGCGATGGGTGCTGGACGGTATCATGATGCCATCTCCCATTATTCAGCTGCACTTGCTCTCGATCCCATTACAACACAAGATCTCTTCATTAAGCGAAGTAGGGCACACCTGGCGGAGGGTTCCTGGGAAGCAGCAATGAATGACGCAAATAAGGTAATCTCTTTGTATCGCTCAGACTACTTATTAATATGCGGACACCAGGCAATTGAACTTGATCCATTGTCCCCATGGGGTTATGAGAGAAAACACGCGGCGTTGCATCAGGCAGGAGACTATACTAATGCGATAAATGCATTCGGGGTGATGCTGTCGAAGATGTCACAGTCGGGCGATCCAAAGACCCTCGGTGGGGGACTGACATCACGTGGAAGGTCATCTAATGATATTTCTCGCAAAACTTCGTCGTCAGTACATAGATCCAAGAGAGGCGAGACTTGTCATTCGGAATGCTGTTCAGGACGTACTTTTTGACTCCCCACGCGTGCTTATCAACACCCTCTCTGGCTGCCTTCTTGATAAGTCTCAACAAGCTGCCGCATTTGAATCACTTCCAGTCTTCGACGAGTTGATCTCCGCTTCGACAACAACCATCGATCATTCTCGCATCCAGCAAGACGTTGCAGAGTACTATCAGTATGCCATGTTCTCGCATAAATGGGAAGACAATGAGCCACTGTTCGAGGAAGTCTTACACATGGCGGTGTACGATCTCGATGAATCTGTCACCCATAACAAACTCAAGATGTTCTGCAAGCTCGTGCGAGATGCTGGCTTCCATTGGGCTTGGAGCGATACATGTTGCATTAACAAGGCGGACCACTTTGTTCTCCAAGAGGCCCTGGTTTCCATGTTCAAGTGGTACCAGGGTTCTGCTCTGACCCTTGTGTTACTCCGTGACATTTTCTCCCCATCGCGGCGTGGCGATCTCATCAGGAGCATCTGGAACTCACGTGCGTGGACATTCCAAGAGTACCATGCCTCAAAGGTAGTCCTATTTTACAACGAAGACTGGACGCTCTATAGGGACCTCAATGTTCGCAACCACAAGGAGTCACCCGAGATAATCTTGGAGATGGAGGAGGCAACAGGTATATCGGCACAAGCCTTGATGGCACTTCGACCCGGTTTAGACGATATCCGGGAGAAGCTATGTCTAGCATCCATGAGACAGACGACCTTAGTGGAAGACTCTGCATATTCATTGTTTGGGATTTTCTCCTCTTCTTTGCCAGTTGTGTATGGCGAGGGCGACGAAGCGCTCGGACGTCTGTTGGCACAGCTCCTCACAAGCTCTGGTGACACAACCATTCTCGCATGGACAGGCAGATCGGGAAGCTTCAATAGCTGTCTCCCGGCGAAGATTTCCGTATTCAACGGGATGCCAACTACACACGTTCCACCTGTGATTCAAAGCGCTAGAATGGAGAAGATCACTTCCACATTGCGCGTCTCGTCTCTCAGCCTCACCTCGGTCATGAAATTGCACGACCGACTGCTTGCGCTACCTGTGCCAATGTTTGTGGGAAAGCGGATGAAGCTCCCCTGCATCGTTTTCAAACTTGGTCCTGTGTCGCATTCCCCCAATAGGTCAGAGAAACTATATCGTGCACAGACAGCTGCACTTGGTGTGGTGGAGATTACGACCGAGGAAGATATCTCCCGATTCAATTCTCTATACATCGTCCACCCATGGGCCGATTTTCTCCTTGATCGCCAGCCGGTTGGAAGTGTCGCACAGACAATCGCTGAGGAGAAAATGGACAATCAGATATTCGAGTTGTCATCTTTATCTGATCCTTCCCAAATCATCCCAGCTACCCCTCAGTCACGAACGACCCGCTTCGCTTCTCGTTTTGGACTGTCGATTGGTGGACGATCTGGCCCACCCCCCCGGGACGTCGCATCTCTCTAGTCGCCTTCGACTTTAGCAGAGACAGAAAAAAAGGAGCAAGCTCTCCAACTTATTTCTCGACTGAGACAACCATTTGGGGCGCTGTTGCTTACACCAAACCCCGGGAACGTGGCAGCATACAGGAGGGTAGCCGCGGAGACACTCATCACCGTTCAGGTAGAAGAGGTCACGCCTACGATACTGAACAAGCTGATTGATAACGTCCGCGTGCTTGATGTACTTTGATGGCGAGCATCATTATACGAAACATCCGCCCGAGCTTCCATCCTTTTTTCCCCGTAGCTTTTCGACTTTGGATTGTCGCGCCCCTCTAATAGAACGGCCAAAGGAGAGGGTGACGTGGGTGGTATCTCGTGCGGTTCCGAACGGGGCAAGTACTGTGGTAGTTACTAATCGGATGACCATTGCATGCATGGAGGAGTATTGGACAAACCAGGATCCTCTCGCGAGATTCGTCTGCGTCATGAGATTAAAACCAATAAAACGAAACCCTGAATTCTTGATCTATCTCGGATGGGTACTGATCATTACATCTCGTTTACCCCTGCCTCCTGCCTGGGTTCTCTCAAACCGTGAAGATGTGGTCCCAGCGACACGCTGAAAGAGGACGAGAACCGACCACACCATTAGGAAAACGGTGCTTCGAGGCTTGGTGGTGCCAATGCAGGAACTATTTGGTTCAATAAATTGCCTAACCACTGGCAATTGGACCTTTGGACCATGTTACGATTATGTCAGCCTTCGGAATGCGTGAGTCCGGCACAAGTCCGGCATCATTCAATGCGGGAGCTCGGATGAAGCATGTGCGGCCTTCTTATCAAATAGGGAGGGTGAGAAGGTTATACAGACTACGCACACCTTACTACTCCCTGGGACCGCTGAGACTTTCGTTGACCACGATGACTGGTGCGTCTAGTAACTCGATGCAGTCAACTTCTGTGCGTGCTGAACATCAGGCAAGAGCTGACTGAAATACACGTCGGGAGCGAGTTATGGGCAATGGCATTCTCAGCGAAAGGCAAGCACCTCGTAATAGGCTACGGCGATGGGATTCGAGTATGGGGCGTGGAAGATGGAAGGCGAATAGCAAGGATGAGATCTAAGCTCGTCAATTGTCTCGCCGTGTCGAAAGACGACCAGTGGATCGCGGCGGGGACGTGGATGGGCGGTGTTGTCGTGTGGAGCGCAAAGACATACAAACAAGTCCTCGCGTTCAAGGAAGACGACAACATACACGCAGTTGATTTCTCACCCGACTCAACGAAACTCATCGAAGCGTCGTACGCCGCGGCAACCGTATGGGACATCGCAACCGGTAACCCATTAGGATCTCTTCACCACCAAGGAGAGGCAGTGGTCGCAGTGAAATACTCGCCCAAAGGTGATCAAATCGCGACGGCCACAGAGAAAGCCGTCCGAATCTGGGACAGCAATAGTGGTCGACTTCTCGTGGACATCCAGGTCAAAGTAAACTCCTCGCAGTACAATACTGGCCTTCTCTGGTTCAATAACCATATTTTTGTCGTTTCTGGCACTTCAATCAAGCAGCTCGACGCGTCCACCGGATCAACAGTCGCAGAATGGCCCATCTCAGGTTCCATCTGGCACCAGTGCATGGCCCTACCACAAACTGGGGAATTTATTGCATACTCTACAAAGACGACCGTGACTGTTTGGGACACATTCACGCGCACCCAACTCGCTCTCATTCAACACCCTCAGGACATATTTTCTATCATAATTTCTCCAGGTGACCAGTTCCTTGCAATTGGTGGGAAGCACGGGAAAATCAACATTCAAAGTCTGTCCGTTATAACTGTAAGTACTGTCTCGTTGAATCACGTCTGGACGACTTTCTCACTCTGAGCAGGATTCCATCCCAGTTTCACGTCTACATTGCACTTTTCAAGAACCTGAGATCCAGATTCATAATGCCGCGCTGGAATCTTGGAAAAATAACGAGCTGGATGTCGCGGAGGCGTTGTTGACAACATCAATCATCGAGTCTCAGGATCCGACCCATCTTGCGCTCGCTAGTCGATCTCTCGTGCGAGCTCGTATGCAACGCTGGGACGCAGCGCTCCTTGACGCCGAAATGGTGCTCATTTCTTTGCTCTCGCACATGCTGGTGCTGACCTGAATATACACCAAGGCGATCGACATCCAGCCGTCTGTCATTGGCTATGTTGCAAAGAGTGTAGCACACATTGGAAACGGAGAAAGGGACAAAGGCTATCGGACTTGCGATATCGCATTCGAGCGCTTTCACACAACTCATGTTACATTTCTTCTTTTGGTCAAGGCTTGTGTTTTCAGGTTGTGTTGCCCTTCGACTGCTAATCCCCTACAGGCAATCATTGTGTGCATGGCAGGAGAACACCTCGATGCGATATCACGCATTGACGACCTGATTGCTACGGTCCCATTCAACTCGATGTGTTACACAGTCCAGGTACGTGCCATTTTAATACGCAATTCATACAACTACTAACAATTTGAGAAGGCATACATGTATCTCCTTCTTGCAAACTTGCAGATGGAGCAGGATGACTACCGGAGCGCGATCCAGTCGCTCGAGCGTGCTAAAGCCCGAATACGACACTATGGGGACCTACACCTCCGCGTGGTATCTTTGGTGAACTTATTCGTGCTCATCATGCACGATGTCCCAGTTCATACTTTTAATAGATGTTTGGGTGGAAATTTGGTGATCTCGGTGTTACCATTCGACAACGTCTGTGCGAAGCCTTGTATGCAGCGGGTCGCACAAAGGATGCAGGCGAATGCCTTTTCAGATTGGTAAATACCATTGACAAAGTGTACATGAGCGTGGCCAACGCGCAATGGGTTGCTGGTAAGCAACATTTTATCTGTTTCGTCTCTCGGATTCACATCGCACTCTGTAGATTTCGCCCACCGATACCTCTCCACTCCCAAAAACGACGGTGACCTAGCTGCGAAGGCAGTGCGAGACGACGAAGCAACGATGCCTCGTGCGAAGCTCCATCCACCGAACCCCGCACCATTCTTGAAGGAGTGGACAAAGGCATCATTATTGAGTCGCTCATGGAAAGATACCCTGGCTGCCGCTACAGATGTGAGCATCTCCTTTGGCTTTTCCATGCCTTGTCGATGCTGACGGTTCTGGTGTGGAGTTCATGGTCCCACGACTCACGATTTATCGAATGATATGCGAACACTTGGAAACGGTAGACAGGATAATTGATGCAAGCCAATGTTTTCAAGGGATGGCGGACGAATTGGCACAACACGTAAACGTGCATCATGGACATGTGACGTGGGTTCTCAGTGGGTGGTTTCGCCCAACATCTACGCGTTGTCGTTGATGCGGTTGTCTGCTAGACTTCAGACACCGTTGTTCGGGCAAGCTGGAGAGCCTTGGGGATACTGCGATTGGCGCTGGACAGCATCGTGATGCAGTCTCTTATTATTCAGCAGCACTGGCTCTCGATCCTACCGTACCCCAAGCTATCTTGATCAAGCGAAGCAACTCGTACTTATTACTGGGTTCATTGGAGGCGGCGTTGGATGACGCGAACAAGGTAACCTCTGCGTTACTCAGACTAGTTTTTGTTGACAGATGACTGCCAGGTGATTGAGCTTGATCCGTTCTCGCCCTGGGGCTACAAGGGGAAACACGCAGCGTTGCACAGAGCGGGTGACTATAAAACTGCGATAACTGCATTTGAGACGATGCTGTCGAAGATGTCACAATCATCCGATCCAGAGATTCTCGGTCAGAACATCAAAACTATGCAGGAGGCTAATACTGATATTTCCAACAGAACATCATCGTCGCTACGCAGACCCAGGAGAGACGAGGCTGGCGATTGGGAAGGCTATTCAGGATGCTATTCGCGACTCACCACGCGTGCTTATCAATACCGTCTCGGGCCGCCTTCTTGATAAATCCCAACAGGCTACTGCATTTGAATCATCCCCGGTCTTCGGCAAGCTGATCTCCTCCACCACGACAAATATCGACCATGCTCGCATTCAACAGGATGTTACAGAGTACTATCGCTATGCCATGTTCTCTCACAAATGGGAAGATAATGAGCCTTTGTTTGAGAAGGTTCTGCCCATGGTTGTGTATGATTTGGACGACTCCGTCACCCACAACAAGCTCAAAACGTTCTGCAAACTCGTACGGGGTGCAGGGTTGCAGTGGGCTTGGAGCGATACATGTTGTATTAACAAGGCGGATCACTTTGTCCTCCAAGAGGCCCTGGTTTCGATGTTCAAGTGGTACCAGGGTTCCGCTCTAACTCTCGTTTTACTCCGTGGCGTCCGCTCCCCATCGCGACGCGGCGATCTCGTGAGGAGCATCTGGAACAAGCGCGCGTGGACATTCCAGGAGTACCATGCCTCAAAGGTAGTCCGATTCTACCATGACGACTGGACGCTTTACAGAGACCTTGACGTTCCCAACCACAAGGAGTCACCCGAGATAATATTGGAGATGGAGAGGGCGACAGGTATCTCGGCACGAGCCTTGATGGCACTCCGACCGGGATTGGATAATATCCGGGAGAAACTATGTCTAGCATCGACTCGACAGACGACCTTCGTGGAGGATGCGGCTTATTCTCTGTTTGGGATATTCTCGGTGTCCTTGCCAATCGTATATGGGGAGGGGGACCAAGCACTTGGGCGACTGTTGGCACAGCTCCTCGCGAGTTCGGGAGACACGGGTATCCTTGCCTGGACTGGAAGATCCGGGAGTTTCAACAGTTGTCTCCCAGCCAACATCATCTCGTTCAAAGAATTACCGACTTCACACGTCCCATCAGGAATCACAAGTTCTGAAATGGAGAAGATGGTAGCTGCGATGCGGTCGTCCTCGATCAATGTCACCTTGGCTATGAAGCTGCGTGAAAAACTTGACGAGCTCCCTGTACCGTGGTTCGTAGGACAACGGATGAAGCTTTCGTGCCTTGCTTTCAGACTTGGTCCTGTGTCAGAAACTTGGAGTACGTCGGGGCGCGTATTTCGTGCAATGACAGACGCCCTCGGGACCGTGGAGATTGGGACGACAGAAGACCTCGCTCAATTGGACTCCTTGATCTTGGTCCACCCATGGATCGATTTTCTCCTCAACCGACATCCCGTGGGCAGCCTCATGGAGCCGACCGGGATCTCCGAGGACAAGGTAGAGGACCAGTCTCCCTCGACCCCCACGTTCCCCATCCCTTCCAATGCCAGTCTAGCTTCCTCGCAATCCCGAACGGCACGCATTGCTTCCCGTTTGGGGATATCGATTGGCGCTCGCCACCCCGCTCGAGACGTATCGCTCTTGCCGCCGATGGCCGTATCGCTGACGGACAAGCGGACGCAAGCGCTCGAGGTGGTCGTTCGCCTACGGCAGCCGTTTGGTGCGCTGCTGTTGACGCCGACGCGGCACAATGTGGCCGAGTATAGGCGAGTTGGGTCAGAGGGGCTTGTGCGCGTGCACGTGCAAGAGAATACGCCGTTGAGCGTGTTGATTGCTGGTGTACAGACGCTGGATGTGCTCTAACGATGCATTATTGCTATGACAGGATACCCTTTGTTATCGATTGTCACCCTCCTTTCATTTCTCTCTTGAACTTTGGCCGGCTATCATGCTGGGCAGAGGCCAAAACTCGGTCCGAATCGGAAGGGATGAGCAAAAGAATACATGGGTACTTGCATACCATCGGAACAATCACGGTAAGCAAGACTACGGTACGGTACCGGCAAGTAGGTGAGGAAACGACAAGAAAAAAAAGTGCAAAGCCGAAGTACTTTGAACGTCCAAGGTGAAAAGCATCAAGCCGGTGGGGATCTAACACAAGGGAAAGTCGTATGTGTCCGTGGTGCACCGGCCCGTCACCAGCGTGGCTTGAAAGCTTGATGAGCGAGTCGGACGACGCTACTCGTATCCTAGGTGGAAAACGCATCAAGGACGTGGGATGTACGACTCATTGCATTGGGACGGCGAGGCGGCGGCCCGAGCCTCAAGCCTACCGCTGAAAAATTACATTGAGGGGCTCCTTGAACTCGAACCACTTCCATGGCGAGTTTTCCCACGCCTGATGGAGGCTGGCAAGGCCGCAAAACGGTAGACAAACGTCTAGCCCCCCCTCGAAAGAGATTACATGAGTTCGAAATGAACCCTCTCACACTTCCATGCACCTTTGCAGACCAGATAACCCATGACAAAGGACACCTTCCTCCAACTCGAAATTTTCAACCTCCCAGATGACCTTAGGAACGACCGAGCTCCACACCACCCCCCACGAGCCACAGTGCTGCATACCGACTGAGACAACCGTGCTTCACTAACTCCCAGCGCCAAATTTTATGTACACATGCTTATCATTCTGACTCCCAGGTGGGCAACGCAACCACCCGGCTCGAATAGCCTCGCCCCAAATCCCCAGGGCAAATTTTTTTGATGACTTGACCAGAGCCATCCGACAACCATTGCACTAGCCTTCCTAGACTCCCACATCCCCGTACTGATGCATCAACATTCAACGTTCGCCCTCCATCCAATGACCCAGACAACCGCTCACATCCCCCAACCGATAACCCTTGGACTACCCTCCGCACGATTACCTCTCGCGTCGTCGTGACTTGACCCTATTCAACCCATTCATGTTTCCCTGGGGTTTTAGTGGGTATTGGCCTGCATGAAGCAGCTCACTGAGTCCCACACTGTCCTACAACTCTAGGGCGTGCGTAAATGCATTTCACCTTGGATTGGTGGCCAGTGGCCACCATCATGTAGGACTAGGTTAGCCGGTCGCTACATAATAACATCGCTTGTCCAAAAAAAAAGAAAAATTACATTGATGATTATGTCAGCACCCGGAGCT